>CABFVZ010000318.1:214522-238078 GCA_902151445.1 Timema monikensis
AAACATAAATATTTTTTTTTTAATCCGATGACTCTAGAAGCTTTCAAAAAGTTTTATTTGACGTAAAACTAAGTTTTAACTTTTAATACGTCCTTTTCACATAAATCACACAGCAAAAATTAACATTATTCACTTTTGTTTAGGTTTTTTTTTGAACGTTGCATCAGGGTTGTCACTTTTTCTCACTAAGTTAAAGAGTAATATAGAGTAATTAAATTAAATTTGTCATACCATTGACTACTTACTGTATTGTGATCTTATGCTATTGATGATTAGTACAGAAAAATTTAACCTTTATATTATGCAGTTGTTACACAATCCAATGTTTCAATGAAAGAAAAAAAAAGTGAGTTAAGACATGCATTTGAATCAGTGTGATTTGTTTTTCAGTTCTACTTTGCTTCTATGCCAAGGAATACTATTAAAATTTGAAGAATAATGTCCCAAATTCACAAATATTCCAGATTTATTTTAGGTTTATTGTGAAATTACCTGTGTTTTACAGGTTTATTCCAGGGAGAAAAAAAGAGTTTGGTTTTACTAGCTTTATCAGTGTATGACAAACTTGTTTCCAAAACACACACTTTGAAATGCATGTCATTAAAATGTATGTATTTAACATAAGATAGATACAGGATGATTGTTGCATAGAAGATGCTGGAAGTGCCACTGCCCATGCTCAGCTAATATTCTACATATCTTACTTATGTCGAGCACAATAAGTGTTCAGTCCTGTGAGTCATCCACAGATCAAAGAGACAAGAAAACATCAACCATATAAATCAGGGATGAACAACTAGTACATTGGAAGTTGTTGTGCAATTAGACCACCAGAGAACAGAGTGAGGCACTGGCCGTGATACACTAAACATTCCTTTGCTGTTGGTTTCATTCTTTGAAATAAGCATTGGTTCATGACTTTTTAATTTGTTTTAGGGGATATGCATGAATTGAAAAAGGAAGACTCATATAATTATTCAAATTGTATGATTTACCCCAAACATGCGAATAAAATTAAAAGGTTCTACCCACAGGGCATTAAAGACATAGGTATGTATGGCTGTGAGTGAAAGGTTTTGTGGGAAGAAATATGATATTGTAAGTAAAGAAGATCGTTAGGAGTAGAGAAAAAAAAAAGAGCTCTCTCCCAATTATGTTCCCCGCCCCTGTTGTAAGGTATTCAGATAGGGTTTCTGAAAGTATGTGCAAAGCAAATATATTTTGTTTTAAACAGCAGACCCTAATCAATATCTCTCAAATAAATATAGGCCTATGTATTTTGACAATCTTTGTATATTTATTTATTTTATGGAATTGGGTTGATTTCTAGGAAAATTAGAAGAGTAACAAAACAAATCCATTGACAGATCTATTACAGGGAGTGGGGGCATATTTATTCAAGGAGGGGACAATGAATCCACTATTGATTGTGTACAAATTAAATTCATCCTCAGCAAGCTCGGCTAAGACTGTAATAAAAACAAATCAATACCACTTGGCTCAAAACCAGGGAGGAGCATGATTAACTACAGTAGGTCAAAACTCAACCGGTGTTAGCTTGTTTTAGAATAAATTTGAGCCAGATCAGATAAGCTTATAAATAAGAGACAAATTTTATTTTATTGTTCTATTGTCAAGTAGTTTAAAATATACAGTGAAGGGAAAAGTTCTGCAAAATAGAATGTGAACCAACAGCGGACATCAACATATTTTTTTAAGTGTGTTCGCTAGGTTGTGAAAACCTGATTCATCCCTAGATCCCTAGATTTGACTATACATTTTTATAATGCAGCACACTTATAAGATAAACACCAGATTTGCTAAGTATAACCAAGTGTTTTGTGTTTAATAAAATGATATTTGTATAAATATCAAGGTTTTTTTTAACTCTCCATTCAACATTTTGATAGTAACAGATAAGCTAGATGATTACTTTGGTGTAGGGTTTGAATGTATATTCAAAGATTAAATTAAATTTGTCATAGAGAGATCACACACACAAAGATTGCTTGAATACATCAAGCTTTTTCTAACAAAGTAATTCATTAGATAGCCCCTACCCTGTTAATATAACAGTTTATCAGAATAAGATAGCCTATTCATATTGAAAACTTGTTATGCCCTCGTGCCTTATTACTTGTTTGTATTATACACATATGTACTAACTACGCTGATGTGTTAGGAACGAGGAAGGTTGAAATCAGAGGAAGTGTACCTGCATGTGTGGAAACCACCCAGTAGATTCAAACAAAATTCAAAACTCTATCTCTGCGTCCTAAGCAGTCTTGTCTATTGTGAAAGTGACCCATTGCACTGAAATAGGTTCATATCTAAAACTATTTATTAGTGACTCTTCTTATTAAATCCTTATCACTATAGCCATGTTGTGTGTACAGTAATATAGCTACAGGGGCTAGGAGAAGATCTAAGAATGTATATTTTCCAATAGAGCTATTACAGAACCAAGGCTGGGAATAGTATTAATACAATCAAAATTAGCAATTTTTCTTTATTTTGTTAAAAATGACATGTTGATGCTTAAATAAAAAAATTATTAGTAGGAATATTTTCAAGCAGTAAAACTCATATTGATAGTGCTATGCATTTTAGTATTGTAAATATAAAAAATATTGCTTTTGCTACAAAAATGATTCATATCACCAAAAATTGGCCTTTACTAGACCTTAAAAAAACCTGTAAAAATAGGATCTTTCACATATTCATACATCTAGTCAAATATGATCTGAAGCCCTTAGTCACTTTTAATAGATATTGTCAATATCTTTAAAATAATTAATAATATAGTAAAATATTTTCTTTGACCACAAAAAATGCAAAGCGTGCTCCAAATGTCCCTTCGAAATAAAATCAAGGTACAGCTTTAGGTTCCTTCACCTCCATTATTTCACGACTGAGTGTTTATTGTGCTGTCGCTCACTTAAATAGATAAATCAATAAACAAAGGTTCTATGGGTGCTGACCAAGTTTTGCCTTAAGAGTCAGAGCTAGAATGACTATTAGCTTTTACACATCACACATCGGTACTAAACAACAATAATGCCGATAGATGTTGCTAACATCAAGGAAAAGAGGTAGGCAAATATTAGATATCTGGGGACAAGGACAAGTGACACAAAGCTCTCGGTGAGCCAGTGAAAGCCTAACTTTGACAAGTACAAGGATGCTTCATTAAAAAGTACTGAGGGATGGTCTGTAGAAATAAAATTATTTTCTTTTCTTGACTTTATGTGAGTTGGGTGTTAAGATTATTTCAGTTGTACCAGTACCCCACCACTCAATGGAGGAGAGGGAAGTCTGGACTCCATCTTTTATTGTGTATTGTATTTCCGTACTTATTCAGACTATCCACAGGCAGGGATGAATTAGAGAGAATTTAAAGGAAGCCGGAAGGTAAGTAGGAATACGGTAGAATTTAGAGGAAGGTAGTGATGAATGAGGAATAATTCAGAGGATATGTCCCCACACTTATGTCCCAGTGTGAGTGCCCAAATGCATTTCAAGCGGTGTCTCACCCAAGCACAGTGTTGGAGGATAGATACTGTCAGGAAACTGTGCTTGGGCCAGACACTGCAGTGTCCCAATGTGAAAGGCTCCATTCAAACCAATTTAGTTTAAGACCAGACACAAGTGTCACGAAACTTGTGTACATGTGTGAAGAGGACCTTAGTGTGCACATGCGAATAGGATCTTAGTGTGCACAGAATGTCAACAACAATTCAACCAAATGTTAGAAGAATTTGCCAAAAAAACAAACAAATATTACACTATGCTCATTAAACTGTGTGTTTACATATTTTTATACTAGTAATAATAAATGAAGAATCCTATAACATAGTTATAATTTAATTAAGAGTAAGACATTATTTTTTCCCTGAAGGCACGTATTCAGCGCAGCTGCATTTATTTATAGGACATGAAAGAGAATAAAAAGTGTAGTTTCCTTCCACCTGGAAAAATAACTTTCAATTTAAAGCTCAAATCTAAAAGATTTTTCATCTGAGGTGCTTTTTTGTGTGCTATGCTAACAATATTTAAAGGGTTTCATTATATTGTACAAAATATAATAGGGTTCTGTGACTAGATTTATTTAGAAAACGCTGCATTAGACCATGCAGCCAATGAAGCAGGTTTCACACACCTGCTGAAATACTTGCCAAGTTCCACCCTCCTCCTCCTAACATATTCCTAAACCTCACAAAGCTGCTAGAGTACTTGCTGAACACTAGTCGTGTGGTGGGGTAGCAGAGGAGAGCAACCCAAATGTTTCATGGGTGCTGTAGAGGTGGTGGGTGGGAGAGGAGAGAGATGGAATACAAAGTTTTGGTTTATTTTGTCGCAGTTCAGAAGGCACCTTCCTTCTGGCCTTATTTTGGGGTTGTCATTAACTGTCACATGATACTTGGAAGCCGGGGGTCATAAAATGTGTCTTTTCAAATTAAGCTACCTACTTTTCTTATAAATAGGTATTATTAAGTTGTATAATAAATATAGAATTAGTATGAAACATAAACATTGACTATTGGCTATTCCCAAAAGGCAGAGTGTTTCCAGTTCAACCTCATTTTGGACTGAAATTATTTTCATTTCTGATATAGAAGAACCAAGATGATTAAAAACATAATAAATCTCTTGAGATTTATTTTCAACATAACTAAGAGAAAATTAGTTTAAAATAAATCTCGTTAGTTGTAATTGGTACCACTTTTCACTTTTGAATCTTCAAGCAAATCCGGCTTTCAGAAAATCAATGATTTTGAGTGTCTTTTCCGGCTTGAAGTTTTTGTAATCAAAATCAGGAGCAGGCAAAGTGATAGACAACAAAGTGGCTGACAACAGAGGACCAAGTGGTAGACAGCAAACTGCTAGACACAAAGAAACGACATGGACCATGTGATAGACAGCTGACCGATAGACAAAATGAAAACCATTATTTGGAAGGCTGGGTGGGTCAAGTGGTTGACACAGCTTGGACCAACTGCTAGACAAGCTCATGTATAGGAGTACAAAGTGATAGACAACCAAGCGGTCGACACGAGAGGACCAACTGCTCGACAAACTTTGATATCATCCAGTTAATAGTGGGCTAGGTGACAAAACAGTTAATTCAATACATGATTGTCCTTGTTTACACTCAAATAATTTTTTCCCCAACCCTTCAACTTAACCTCACACTTCTTGACATATTTTTGTAGGGTTTGCTAGAGTAAAAATGTAGGTGAAAATAACTAACTATTGATGACCTTATAAAAGAATATAATAAAATGAACAATCGCAATTAATTCTGCAACGCTGGCTGTAATATTAAAGAACAGTGACTACTGGTCCACACGTATGAACTATCTTATTTTAACATTAATAGATTAGAGGTGAGGAGGATATAATTTAGAGCAAATACATCCACTTTTTCACAAATAAAGAGTTGAAAACCATTAAGCAAAAATTGCTTAGTGGCCTTTATTAAAACTTTAAATTTGACAACAGTTTTAAAATAGTATGTAATATTAATAACCGGCAATAAGCGAGAGTAAAAAGGATTTTTATTGTTTTTCAAACAGATCATTTTAATATCTAGCATGTATATTTAGTGCTATATATTTTAAATTTTTAGCACCTCGTTATATCTACTAGAGAGTTACTACCCTTTCGAGTTATACGCCTATATACTAACTACGCTAATGTGTTTAAAGGTCATATGGCTTAAAGGAGGTAAAAGTACAGGATGGGGACTGGAAGTTGTGCAGATCAAGGCTGGGGTTATGAGACTGAGAGGAGGGAAGAGGAGCTATTGGCAGGCATGGTATCATGTATAGGAGTACAAAGTGATAGACAACCAAGCGGTCGACACGAGAGGACCAACTGCTCGACAAACTTTGATATCATCCAGTTAATAGTGGGCTAGGTGACAAAACAGTTAATTCAATACATGATTGTCCTTGTTTACACTCAAATAATTTTTTCCCCAACCCTTCAACTTAACCTCACACTTCTTGACATATTTTTGTAGGGTTTGCTAGAGTAAAAATGTAGGTGAAAATAACTAACTATTGATGACCTTATAAAAGAATATAATAAAATGAACAATCGCAATTAATTCTGCAACGCTGGCTGTAATATTAAAGAACAGTGACTACTGGTCCACACGTATGAACTATCTTATTTTAACATTAATAGATTAGAGGTGAGGAGGATATAATTTAGAGCAAATACATCCACTTTTTCACAAATAAAGAGTTGAAAACCATTAAGCAAAAATTGCTTAGTGGCCTTTATTAAAACTTTAAATTTGACAACAGTTTTAAAATAGTATGTAATATTAATAACCGGCAATAAGCGAGAGTAAAAAGGATTTTTATTGTTTTTCAAACAGATCATTTTAATATCTAGCATGTATATTTAGTGCTATATATTTTAAATTTTTAGCACCTCGTTATATCTACTAGAGAGTTACTACCCTTTCGAGTTATACGCCTATATACTAACTACGCTAATGTGTTTAAAGGTCATATGGCTTAAAGGAGGTAAAAGTACAGGATGGGGACTGGAAGTTGTGCAGATCAAGGCTGGGGTTATGAGACTGAGAGGAGGGAAGAGGAGCTATTGGCAGGCATGGTAAGAGAAGGGGATGAAGGCTGGGTGAAGAGTACAGGATGGAGACTGGAATGTAGACCCAAGGGAAGAGGGGGTCTGCAAGGGGCAGAACGACAAATACAGGGACATAAGGTACTCTTGTATAATTAGAAGCCTGTTAAGGTTATGTTAGGTTAGGGTGGGAGAGAAAGTGATCCACCCCATTCAATGTGGTGGATCAATGTTACTCTTATGGGAAGAAATTGGTCCAGAACTGTAATTTCAACTACTACCACCATGTTTATAGCTTTGTTAGTTTTGAAATAACTTGTCTGTCACTTGAGCCACTCTTAACTGGATTCATCTTGATGTTTGTCAAACAAATGGTCCTCTCATGTTGGCCACTAGGCTGTTTCTCACTTTGTCCTCTTATATGGGAGCTTGTCTATCCCATGGTCCAGCTCGTGTCAATCACTTGGTCCATGTCATTTCTAAGTGTCTAGCAGTTGGTCTTTTTACAGATTTGTTCTCTCGTGTTCATCGCTTGGTTGTCTATCACTTTGTACTCCTATAAATGAGCTTGTCAAGCAGTTGGTCCAAGTTGTGTCGACCACTTGACCCACCCAGCCTTACAAATATTTTTTATAGCTTGTCGAGCAGTTTGTTGTCTAGCAGTTTGTATGGTGCCATCAAAACCATTAACACCATTTTGAATGAAGTAAATTGTTAAAACATTTTTTAATGAAAATTAGTTTCCTAAAATATTCATTTTCCTGAAAATTGTAAGATTGCAAACTTCGTGTTTATGATTTTTTGGCTTTATGTTGCAGTTCCAAATTTAGTCCATTCAACCATGGTAATCAAGAAGGAATGCAAAATATACTAGCAACCTTAGATCTTCCAATTCTTGGTAGTGGGTCATTAAGTGTGTTTTAATTAAATCTTTCACCGTGAACTCGAATAGACATACAGTAGCCCCATGGCTTCTTTGGTGCTGACTGACAGCTCACAGCTGACAGCTTTGAAACGTTAACAGACCAAATTATGTATCCCTACACCAAACCATATGATCTTAAAAAACATGTGTTTAGCAGCTGTCACTTCTGACGGTCAAAATGTAGGTGTAGTTCTACAGCAGCTTTAGAAAGGGCCTCTTTCACGAATTTATCATAGGTTAAAGGCTTTTTACTCTTATACAGCACATGCAAAATTACAAAGCTACAGTAGTAGTAGAAAACTTATCCATTAAAATTTTTAAACAAAGAGTTTCTTAAAACCTCTTAGATCTGCTATTGATGTCAGAGTCGAAGCCTGCACTTGCATCCCTCACTCTTCGTTTGCTTGTTAGACACATCACCACTACGACTGGAATACATTACCAATCATGACTGATCAAGGTTCTTTTGGTTACTCTCAAAAATTATATGAAAGAATTTGATATATTTTTAGATTTAAAAGACCCCAAAGATCAACTGAACATGGCCGTGTGATTGACTGGTTGCCAACCCCTGCTTTTAACAGAATTTAAGGCTAGTTTGCAACCTTTGACAGATTTTACTGCATCACTATTAGAAAGTGTATGATTATAATGTTTGAGAACAATACAGTATTTGAAATTTATAGTAGATTGCACAATGTGTATACTAGCTGATTGGTATATAATTATAAAATAAAACTTGTATTGGTGGTTGTATGGTCTAAGGAAAAGGTCGGCAACATATTTTTCAATGTAGCCACATATGTGGTGAATGAGAAGTGAAATTCGCTATACAATGTAAAAATAGAAAATTAGTTTGATCAACCAAACATTTAAAACAATACACACTGTTTAAACATGTTTATTCAAAAGATGTGTATTCTTAACTACTCACAAATGCCTCAGACGAAAATGACAAAAATTGTTCAAATTGAAAATTTAAGACATTTTAATGCAAAATTTGACGAAACATTGGCTGAATAGATCTGATCTGAGCTCAATGCACATTTTAGCTTCACCTCCAAATTAACATTAACAATTCGAGATCTGTATTTTGACTTGATAATGCCATCATAGAGAACATCAATTTACACACCTATGTTGATCCAAACATGAACAGTAATTTTGAAATTCTCGATTTCAAAGTTGGCACATTGTTACCGGTTTAAATATATTTCCACATATCTGTGACCAAATAACTCTGGCAGATTTTCAATACTTCCAGACTGTCCATGCTTCTTCTAAGACAGAAGGGTGGACATTTATTTGCTTGAATTTGTAATATCAAAGTGGAATGGATCACGCAAAAATTTAAATGCCGAATGAAATCAGAAACTAGAGCCCAGTTCAAGGAATTGAATAGTAACCTTAATAGGAAGAGAACAATCAGTACCTATAAGCAGATGGGAGGACAATAGAATGGATCTGAAAGAGATAAAATGTGATTAAGTGGACTGGATAGAACTAAATCAAAATATGATAATGTACTTTTGTAAGTGCAGAAATCAACCTTCGAGTTCCTAATGTCATTGAATAATGCAAGTAATAAAATACACTTAATAAGTAGATTAAAGATGATTAAAGATGATTGATAATATCTGTGCAATTTAACATTAATTAGAAAATCATAGATACCAAATACAAAGTAGTCTGCACTTTGCAAACAAAATGCAATTATATATATATATATTTTTAGAGGCCCATTATTATATGAGAAATGGGTTAATGAAGTGCGTATGTAATCCTTGACAAGCCTGTGGATTATTGTACCTGTGCTCATATTGGAGTCCTGACTATGAACTGGCTGCCCCGAGTTGAGATTTCCTTGAGGTGCCATCTGAATCTGGGAACCAGCTGACATCTGAAAACACAAAGACATTCATTATAATAAAAAACAAAAGAAAACAAAAACACCTTACACTAGTTAAGTTTGATTTATATAATAAGTTTTCGTATCTTAAATCTTATAAAGAGTTTTTTCCAACTTCCACCAGTTGCATGTCTTTATGGGTTAATGTCCTAACCAATGCAGGGCAAGGCTCATACTCCATATTGAGATCTATTTTGGGGACTTTAAGATACTTCCAGGCCAAAAAGAGGGACCTCATAAAAATAACGGGAACAACAAAAATGTTATTCAAAATCATGGTTTACCTCTAAGCCAGTTAAGGTCAAACCAAAGATTTATGTTAGCTCTTAAAGTTCTATTTTTAGCTTGTATTTTAACTCTAATTTTAAGTTGATTTAATGCATTAGCCATATTAAATGACTAAAATAAGGTCTTTTGATTTGACCCTGGATGGTATATGGCAAATTTTTTTATCGTCAAAATACGATGGGGGAGGGTGGGGGGGAGAAACCAGACTTTTGCTCTAAAAAATTTATTTATTAAGTTTTTTACCAAATTCTTTCAGTCTCCTTCAAAATACTCTCCATTAAATGTGATGCACTTCTCCAGTCTTTTTAGCCACTGTTTGAAGCACCTCTGGAACTCTTCAACTTTGATATCATACAGTGCCCTCTGCGAAGCTGTTTTTACATACTCCACATCATCAAAGTGCTTCCCTTTTAGATTTATTTTTCATTCTTGGGAACAGAAAAGTCGCATGGGGCTAAGTCTGGCGAATACAGAGGGTGCCCAAATAGTGGTTCACAGACAAGGCCGTGTGTGCTGGGGCATTGTCATGGTGAAGGAAACAGTCACCTGATCGCCTGAGTTCCAGGCATTTCCTTCGCGCATCCTCCCTCAAACGTCTTAAAACGTCCAAATAAAAGTGCTGATTAACAGTCTGACCAGGGGGACAAATTCTCGATGCACAGTTCCACGAACATCGAAAGAAACAATGATCATCATCTTAACATTCAACCTCCCTTTTCTTGCTTTTTTGGTCGGGGGGGAGTTGAGTGTCTTCCACTGGCTAGACCCTTGCTTGGTTTCGGGGTCATATTCGTAACACCAATTCTCATCACCTGTAATGACCTTGGTCAAAAAGTTTGGGTCGCTTTCAATCCGATTTTTCAAGTCCTGGCTCAAATTCAGACGAATGGTTTTCTGATCCTGTGTGAGCAGGCGAGGAACAAACTTAGAGGCAACACGTCTTATTTGCAAATCCTCAGTCAAAATCTGCTGTCACGAGCTCCAACTCACTCATGTCTGTTCTGAAATTTCGTCTGTCATGAAACGACAATCCTCGTAGATTTTTTGGCGGATTTTTTCGATGTTTTTCATCGTTTCGAGATGATGGACACCCAGAACGAGTATAATCTTCAACATTCATCTCACCACATTTAAAGCACCCAAACCACTCGAAACTTGTGTGTGGCTCATAACATCCTTCTTGAAAGCCTGTTGAAGCATTTTGTAAGCTTCCAGTGCCGATTTTTCAAGCAGGAAGCAAAATTTCAAACACACTCTTTGTTCCTTTAAATCTGCCTTAACAATTTGGCAGGCAGCAAATGAGAACAGTAGAGAAAAACAACATTACAATCAAACATAAGCTTAGGGTGATCTGGTGGTCTAGGGGTAAGGTGTCAGACTTCTATGCTGGCGGCCGGGGTTCAATCCTCGGTCCCGGCAAAGATTTATCTGATTACCAAACCCTTCCTTCACCTCTGACAAGACATCTTGCGAATGTGGGAAATGCCAGGCCTCCACCGTGGTTTGGATTCCACGTTAAACTGTAGGCCCTTCATTTCATCTCACAATCATCATACCATTTACACATTAGCGTAAGTGCATATAACCCGAATGGGTAGTAAGACTGATAATAATAATTATTATTAATAATAATAATAATAATAATAATAATAAACATAAGCTTCTACGCAGACGCCACTTGGGCAACTGATTTGGGAAGGTCTCTAGTAGACCCACCTAACAGTAGAACTCTCTACTACGCCTATGAATGGCCACATGCTTTCAATCCGGTTTCCTTTGCGNTTATTATTAATAATAATAATAATAATAATAATAATAAACATAAGCTTCTACGCAGACGCCACTTGGGCAACTGATTTGGGAAGGTCTCTAGTAGACCCACCTAACAGTAGAACTCTCTACTACGCCTATGAATGGCCACATGCTTTCAATCCGGTTTTCTTTGCGCCCCCCCCCCCCCACACCCCCTAATCGTACAGTTAATTAAATTGGAAAGAAGAAGAAAATTAAAAAGAAAGAAAAGTAAAGTAAATTTTGTATTTTTACTACTTCACTTTTCTTTCTTGGCAGACCTCTCAAAATGAAGTTGTTAAAGACGATACTTTTATTTATAATATCTTTGCTTGTATATGTTTCTTTATTGGCCTTGTTCCTTCGATTGTTAATACTTTATATCCCTCCAAAGGCACAGGAGCTACCTGCAGTTCTTCAAAGGTTTTTCTTTTTAGCGCTGATGTAATACACGATGATGTTTGCTCAAGAAGTTTGTCAGCTGCACTCTTTTTCCGAACTTTTTTTTCAGCAAAATTTGTCTTGATATCATCAAAAGACTTCTTGTTTTCTTCACTTTCTACTCTTTAAGGTTTCTTATTTTGCCCTTTCTCTTTCTCTCTCCTCATCTTCTTTAAATCTCTTTTCTCCCAGCTTTGTTTTCTCTAAGTACTGATGATACTTCTTGCATCTCTTTCATAGGCAATGAGCGCTTTGTGATTGGAAAATAAGCAGATTTACCGCCATATGATATTCATTTGTGAATTCAAAGCTCTTTCTTTGATAGCAGCTGTCTTCTATGTGATCACATGTCCAGATCTCAACATCAGAGTTGCCATGTGGTAATGAAAGACAGGCTTTAACTAATTTGTTACTTACTTGTATTTCCTAGCATTCATTACATTCTTTAATTCAAAAACTTCTTTCCAAAATGGAAGGTCATCATGAATTCCTTTGAGTGTTTCTGCTTATATTATCTTACATCCATCGATCAAGCGGTCTGTATGAACATCAAAAGGCATCATCTTCACAATTTTCAGAAGTTTTGCTTCACTGCTGGTAGTTTCGAGTTTACTGATTAAAAAAAAAGTAATATCATGAAGGAGTCACTTTTTTTGGATGTATTTCTCAAATACAATTTAAGTGTTTCTGAACTTATGGTTTGAAGTTAAGGGCCTCCAATTCTTTAACTTTTTTATAGCTCACTTTGGACTTAATCATTTATATAAATATTGTGGGTTTTTTTTAAATAAAGGAAAAGTCCTGATTTGTCTCAGGTTTGCAAACTCTATTACTAATCTCCCTCAAAAGTTCCTCCAAATGCTTGTACAATACACGAATCATGGGAATTTCTTTTTGAAAAATGATAAAGTACACTGAAAACATATTAGCACTTGATATGACAAAAAAAAATTCACCTTTAATCAGGATTTTTTAAAGTACAAAGATATGATTTTGTAGGACTGTTTTTTCATCAATGATTGACTTTTGCACTGTTACAAATTCTAGAAAATATTTTGTTTTGGAAGGCCATTGCTCAAGTAGTCGAACAGCTGCTGGTCCTAGTGTCAACCACCTTGAGGATACATGTTTGATAATAACTGGAAGGAAAATGAAGATCATGTTGAATATTCATTCTTTAAGTCTTCCAATATTGATGTCGAATCATGAAACTAAGTGTAAGCCAATACAACAAGTTCAGACAAAGATTCCCCAAATTCATCCAGGTCCTTTAATTTTCAAAGACATCAGGCGAGAATTTCTTAAACTTCCCTAAAATATGTATTGAAAAATCATACAAATTTACATTAATTATCCATAAACATTTCATAAACTTATTTTTAGTACTTTCAGGACCTAGAGTTAAAAAGGGGGGACTATTTTAGTGTAGGGACTTTTAGGGACCAAGTATGAGCCCTGTGTAGGGTCAAATCCACACAAAAAAACTATTTTTGACCTGACACCTTTTGATTTTCACGAAACCTGTTTTCGCCCTTGTAGATAAATTAGTTAATTCATAATTTCAGCTTCTTGCACATAGTAATTCTTGTGTAATAGGACTTTGAAATTTACAAAAAACAACATTATTTCGTCAGGCCTACCATATTTTTTGCAAACTAAAATAACTTAAAACCTAATTGGTCTAAATACAGACCTCATGTGATGCTAATTTTAGAACTCTTATAATGATGAGCTTTTATATATCCAACACAATCAAGTTGGTTAAAAAAGTTTTTTCTTTCAAAAAATGAACTAAAAAATTCAACAATCAACTCATGAGCATGTGAAACTGAATTCACCTAATTCCTCACTACCTGAAATCATGTTGGTGCTACATATTAATATAATTGGCTCATTCTACCAGCAGAGTTCAAGTGATATAGAGTTTGCAAGAAAATGGTCTCTCAATTGGTTGACCTATTTTGTGAGAAAGTTTATATTTTCTTCGCCATGACGCCATACACGGCATGATGTCTAATCAATTTGCCCAATGAGATTTTCAAATTTTCCCTGGATTATTTCCTAAAATTCCTCACTCAAAAGTATGTCACACCCTTTCCCCACACTTGTTTGTATTCACATAGTCAACAAGGAATTAGAAAATTATATCATATATTACACAGCTACAAACAGAAAAAAAGTTTGTTCCTTATTGTAATTTACTGATATTTATTAAGTATCATATATGAGTAAACTAAGATTTTTCCTTTTTTTAAAATTTACAAAATTCCTGAAATTTCCGTTTTCCCTCGACCACTTCAAATTACTGCCTAGTTCTTGTTTTCCCGGATGGTAGCTACAGTTCATCCATTTGTCATGTATTTTAAAAACAAGTTATTAGTGAATGGGTTCTTTACTCTCAATTCATCAGAATGCTATGTGGTTATTAGTGAATGGGTTCTTTACTCTCAATTCATCAGAATGCTAGGTGGTTATTAGTGAATGGGTTCTTTACTCTCAAACATCAGAATGCTATGTGGTTATTAGTGAATGGGTTCTTTAATCTCAAACATCAGAATGCTAGGTGGTTATTAGTGAGTTGTTTCTTTAGTAATAAACCATCACTGTAGTTATATGGTTCCATAATAAGGCAAGCATTGATAATTCAATAATATTTATGCTTCAAGATTAATTTAATTGATTATTACTAAGCCATTTTAATACATTCTGATATTTGCTTTCATTAACAATACCTTGGTGGTCTTAGGGTAAAGTGCTCACCTCAAGACCCGATGTTCATGGGTTCAAGCCCAGCCAATGTCAAGAGATTTTTTTTTCTTGAGCAATAAAAATATTTAGCACATTTTTTTGATGATAGACAGTCTCGTGTGCTGATATAATCAGTCCACATTAAATGTCTCAAATAAATAAATAAAATAACAACCCCATGCTATAAATAGCCAACAGTGAATTTAAGGAATGATATAACAGGGTTCCTACAGTATTTGTAAAAATATTCTCCCTGACTTTTCCCTGACTTTCCCTGACTATTTTCCCAAGTTCCCTGACCAATTTCTCATAAAATTTCCATTATAACTTTACGGTACTATACACGTGAAAATATTAATTTAAATAAATTTATTTCGGCCTCCTCCCCCCTTACAGCCGACCTTGCCTCACCTCTCATGGAAGAATAAGAAAGCAGACATCTTGCCAATCAGTTGAGGGAAAATGATGGAAAAATAATCCCTATCAAAAATTTGTAACAAACTTGATTCCCTTTGGTATCATGTGCAGAAATACGTATTAAATAACAGGCCACTAAGAACATACTAAAGAGTTTGGTATCATTACAGTTTTATTTTACCTAAACTGTACATTTCCTGAACTGAATAGCTTACAACAGGAACTCTGTCTGCTTTCATATTATTCATGTCTCAAGTCAATTTTATTTTTATTAAAATTATCACTATAGTCATACAATAAGAAACTATGTTATATTTAATAAAGTGAAGCTTGCTTCTTCTTCAGTTCTTGCAACTCCACGTCTATTGCTTCTCGTTTCTCTTCAGTTGCCATCATTAATTTTTTTCTTTCTCCTTCTAAATCTTTAACTTGTATATCTAATTTCCTCTTTTCTGCCTTCTTCTTGTCTTTTTCACTTTTTTCTTGCTTCTTCATCTCTAAGTATTCATGATAGCGTTTCCGAGCACCTCTCACGTAATCCAACATCTTTTTGCTAATGTGTATATTTTTAATCCCTCCTGCTTCTTGTATCTCATCATGAATGTGACGCTGTGCAATGACTGTCTTTTCATGCATGTTTTCAACCAGTAAAGATTTATTGACTGAAAAACCACCTTCAACAGTTGCATTCCCATGCGACAAGACAAGGCAAATCTTTATTACTTCCCAAAGATGTTTGTAGTTTGCTTCTCCTATTAGAAAGCTACCATAAATAGTGTCAAGTCCTACTTCATCACTAAACTGATCACAAGGACGAAATATTTCTTGAAGCTCAGATTTTTTGAGGTTGCAAAAATGCAAGTATTCTTTCTTGGCATTTTCAGCCAGAACATCATTTATGATGTTGGCATGGTTGAGTTCCTCCAAAAGAAAAGAAAATCTCTTCTGGGCCAGTTGAGGTGAATGTTGAATAACACAAGGATCCAATGAAGACAAACCTCTCACAGCTTTCTGTTTTAAGGGACTTTTTTCTTGTAGTTTTGCAATCATGGTGGTTAACATACTGCGGCACTCATGTATAAATTCTAATTTTTGTCTTTCTGTTACTGTGATCGCAGTTTCTCCTAACAAACGTTTTGTTGCAAATCCTATATCAATATTTTTGCTAAGGATCAAATTTTCTGATTTTTTTGTGTCAATAGACAGTAACTTTGGACCCGTGCACTTCATAAGATCAGGTTTCACACAACGATTCATAAGGTATCTTAGAAGTTTCTCTACAGCTTCAAAAAGATATGGAGTCATTGGTTTTGATGTCTGGAACCGTTGCAGGAAAGGCTGACATTCATCTGCAATTGTCTTGCAGAACGCTAGTTTACACTTTAGGAATGGATCACAGGCTGCTCTTTTCAGTGTCTCTACAGGTTTTGTTTTAGGAAGTTTTGCTTCTTTGAGAAACTTAATAACATGGTCCCAAATTTGTAATGCCCTTTGAAAGCACTTCGCATTCTCTAACCAACGCACACCACAGAACTTCAATGGAAAAGTTGTACACCCTGTCAACTGGGTGAACAATGCTCGACGAGCTGGAGAGTCAGTGAACAGGTAGTACATGTGACGTAATAAGCTACTTATATCCCAATCAACAGACTCTACTCCTGTTCTCAAGGAACCATGAACAACATGAAGCCCACATGTTCCCAGATTTAGCAAACTACATACTTCATTGTCTGTTACAGATTTGAGGTGTTCCTGAAGAAGTGTTATAAACTTTAAATTGACATTTGGGCCATCCATTGACACTTGTATCAACTTAGAGAGTGGAAGAGGAGAAATACCATCCAGAAAATGCTTCAGTAATTCTTCAGCAGTGCTCCTATCGAAAAACACACTGTTTAAGTAACGACTGATGACTTTATGATTTTCCTTGTCCCAGAATCTAATTACAATGTCCATCTGTCCTCTTTGAATAACTTTATTCAATGCCTCATCAAAACAAATTACAAAGTTGTTACATGATTTTAGGCGGTCCAGTAAATTATTATGAAAGAATGGAGCCAAGCCATGCACAATGAAGTATGCAGCCTTGTCTCCACCAAGGGTAAAGGCATTGGCAATGGAACACTCGGGAAACATCAATTGAAAAATTGTACTTAAATTATTGCACGAATTGAAAGACATTTTTTTGTCAACAACTTGCATAGCCCAAATGACTTCCGCCTTAGTTATATCATCTTTTATAACAAAAGTGTTATGGTTTCTTTGAGGCACTACACTAATTTCACTTTTAGCAACAGCTTCCTTCTGCGACGTTACGATTTTCGATGAAACAGAAAAACTCTTCGAGCAACCAGCAGAATCATCACTAGGTAGAATGTCTTTGTGTGCCAGAGATTCTCTTGAAACTGGGGAGCTCGATGAACCTGAATCACTTGACTTTTTTGAAAAAAAAGTCAACAGAGAGCGTTGATTTGTCAAAGTTTCAAGAGTTTTGATATGAGTTGGTCCTTTTGCATGGGAAGCTAATGCTTGCTTTCCCATATTACTTAAGTTTATAATTTTTTTGCACACTTTACAAAATGCCTGCAGCTTATTACTTTCAACACCACTTATCCAGTATGAGAATTCAGGAAAATGGTCTGGGCTTAGCCAGAGCTGGTTAAAAACGGTTTTTTTGTTAGACATTGCTGGTGTAGTCTAATCAGTCCTGGTGCACTGTATCAAACTATAACGATGACAAACCTTGAACAAGAACAAAAACAAGTGATCACTAAAGTTAAAAGAATTGTCATGTGCAGGCTAGGAGACCTCTGCGTTCACATTCTGAAATAAAATGCTACCAAAACTTGTGTTAGGGCAAGTTTGAGCATGGTAAGTGCCCCTCAGCTTTCTTCATTGGGGCAGTGGCTTATGACGCAGTAAATAGAAAAAATATTTTCTTTGTTTTTTCTAAGTGTGACATGAAGACATGAATTGTCATTTCCCTGACTTTCCCTGACCTTTTTAAAGCTTCCCTGACTTTCCCTGACTATTATTTTTTTCCCTGACTTTCCCTGACTTTCCAGAGCGTAGGAACCCTGTATAAGTTACTTTTCTCTTCAGGCCAATCTAAAAAAAATATGTTTTATAACATGCAATCTATGAACTGAACTATTCTATAGTATGCTAGCTTATTATCAACTAATATAATGATAAGAAATCAGGGTGTGTTAGTGGTTCAAAGCAATGGACATGGTCATAGATTCTACTTTCTTGAACATTCACATGAATAGTTCAATCCAATAAAACAAACAAAACTGCCTTGATAGTTATTTTTCAACACACTAGATATTTGTCTGCAGCAATCTTTAAGATTGTAATATATTTTCTAAGTATTTTTGGACAGCATCCTATCGATGAAGCAATTCACCAGAAGTGTTCTCCAATGTTAACAAAAATCATCGGGGAAAGGGGAGGGGGGGTGGAGGGGAGTCACAATGCTCCCAACTGATTACCAGCCTTTGAATGGCAAATATCAAGTATGAAGCATTTTCCTGAGGTGTGCATTGCTCAAATTTGTATATTACACATCTTAATGTTAAACAATGTTAATTTCCTTTCAACAATCAATTCATTGTTCAAATAATGTGTCATATATTCTTACTAACAATATTGTCTATTCCATTCACGGTAGGAATTACTCTCTGAAAGGTCTTTTTTCCTACCAATATCCTACTATATAATAGATTTATGGTAGGGAAAAAGGCCTTTCAGAAGTCAATTCCTACCGTGAACAGACATTACCATCACGTTTGATTATAAGAAGACAGAACTAGGCCCTATTAATGGTTTCATTCAGCTTCTACAATGTGGCACTGCCAATAGATATGTTATATGAATGTTATAACAACAAATAATATGGTAAATAGTATATTTACATCATGATTAAAATTAGAACTAATTTATTAAACTCTATATCTGGTTTGGTTTGAGTATTAGCAAGAATAACAAAAGGATATAGTGATAACTTTACAATATTAATTGGTTATACTATTGGAAAATCTTTGAGCAAGTTTATAATTATTCTAATGTTTGAAGTCTTTGCTCACTACATCATCTTGATTGTTATCAATTTGCAACTGTTAAATCTTATCTTGTTTATTTTTGACTACTTGTTTCATTCATGTTGAGTAATAACAAGTTAACAAGCCGATCTCAATGCATTCAGCACATTTTTATATACATGCCCACTAAAAGTTCATGGCTGCTAGGATCTAAGTCCACCATTAAGCCATATCCTGAGAACGCTCCCTCCCTCCATCCAATCCTTAATCTGACAACCAACTTTCTTTAAATTCATTTACACATTATTATTAATGTCTCGGCCTACCAAGGTGTCTTGTATCTTTAGGTTTCCCAACTAAAATTTAATGTACATGCCTCTCATCACTCATACCAATCACATAGCTTGTTATCTCACTTCATCCTGCATGCCTTTTATCCTAAATATATTTGGGGATGTGTAAAAACCATCAAGTTTTTCAGTGTGTCACATTTCTCCACTCTCCTGTTTATTTATGCCTAATGATTTATTTACGCTAGTTACAAGCACACATATAAAAATGAACGAGTTAGACACCTCACCTCCACAATACATGGTATGCAAGAGTAGTATGAATTTTATCTTTATTAGCATCATTTAATTTTCTGTGAAAATCTGTAAATTATAAAGCAGGGATTCAAACCGGTTCCAAAACAAAAATTAGCAGTTGTTTTTAAGGGACCAAACCTGGAACCCTAAACAAACTAGCTTAGGCACTAGATCCAGAAAACACACACGCACCCCCTCCCCCTACACACATACACATACACATACACATATTCATTAAGGGTACCATCGGTTCTTAAAGGTTTTAAACTTTCATAGATCTAATTTTTTTTCAATGGATTTTTACACCCTTCTTACTTTTGTTTAGTTTTACTTCAAAATTCTTGTAGTTTTTTTTTTGTTGTCAAAACAGGATGTAAGCCTATTTATTTTTTAGGATTATTATAAAATTGTCAATTAGCACTTGGCAATAAGCACCACTGAGGAATTATTGACACTGTATGGGGTTTTATCATTTTACTCTCTAGGAAGGTGAAGGGTTACAAAATATAAATCTGTTCATTCTCTGCCTCAAAGTGTGTGATTTAGTAGAATATGTATTCTTACAGCTCAGATTTCCTTTAAATTGTTTTCCTGTGTGGCTATATACAAGTTTTGGCTAAACTACTTTTTTTCTTCGGGTTTTTTCATAACATAAATGGTTCCAAAGCGCCATTTTTTAAAATATATATTTCTTGCATCCAGTGCTGCTCTGATTCAGGTTGTAATTACTTAAAATATTCATAGCTTCATCATTTATTAACCAATTTTGTAAATTTTGGTGTTAAATTAAAGCCTAGGTGAGGTACTTTAAACACAGTTCAAACATCTTTTATATGATCTATAATATTACAATTATGTTAATGTGTTCTAACAAAGTGTATCTAAAGAAAGTTTAAGCTATTCTTGTATTATTTTTAAAATAGGAGAAGCTTGATATCTGTGGTTTAGAAGCCATAAATGATTTAACATATGAGAAATAAATAATAAAAATCATAATACTTAAAAATACTTAGAACCATGCCTTACCACCCATTCGGGTTATCCACTTAAGTACTAATTACGCTAATGGTTTAGGAATTGGGAAGGTTGAATATGGAGAAAGTGAACCCACATTTGTGTGGAGGGAGAGTAGAAAACCATTTAAAAAAAATACTAACCCCAGTTCACCTGAGCAAGATTCGAACCTTGATCTCCTTGTCCTCGGCAATTTAGCTCAAAACAAAACTAATGTGTTAGCTAACTACCCTACCGAGGTGAGTAACTAATAAAAATTAAAATAAAAACAATTGTAATATAAATAAGCTTTAATTTGACAATAAAATGAGTTAAAAAATAATATAAATGGATATTATAAGTAATTACAACACAAATCAGAGTTACATTAAAAACAGAAAACATATTTTTCAAAATTACACCATAGGGCCAATTATATAAAAAAATAAGAAATAATTTTTTTAGCTTAAACAGGGTGTCCAGCCAAACTAAATTTTAATATTCCTCGACTCTTCCATAGCAAATTTCCAATTTTTCCAGTCACTATATTATAAACATTATTTTATTACGATCACAGCTTACTGTAATAATATATTTAGACAGATACACATTTTTAAATTGTGAGATGCTATGAAGGAGTTGGGATGCCAGCCTAAAGCAATGGGTCATTTGGTAATGCGATCAAAGTTAGATCTAAGATTATATTGAGACATTAAAAGATGGCCTTACATGGGCTAATTACTCAACTTTGGCTAAGAGCACGAGTGGAAAGGTTAGATAAGAATCCCATGTTGACTTTTAGAAATAGATTAGTATACTAAACACTGACTAATGTACAAAGAGATTCGCAGTGAGTATTAACTGGAAGAAAAATATTATTAACACCGCATCTTACTACCCGTTCGAGTTATACGCAAAGAAAAATGTTAATTTGACAGTTGATATTATATATGAAAGTAGCATAGGCCTATTATTTTAGTGTATATGTAAATATTCTAGAAATGTGATCAATTCCCTGACTTTTCCCCGACCAAACAAGTTCTCTGACTTTAACCCTGTTTCCCAGGTCACTGTACACCTTGTTAAACGTGTACCTACACAGGTCAAACATATAAATGATCTAAGATATAAGGGCACAAGACACTAGGTGATTTGGCGTGAAATGAGCCAGAGCTCTTTTTCAACAAACGGGGTAGAGAGTGAGGGTTGTGGGGGAGCTCGTAGTTGATATATTTACCAACAGGTGTCGCTAGTTTTACCAGTTACTGGTTGTTATTTTGAAAAGAGTGGGCATAAAGGGAATGAAAACTTCTCTTTTGTTGGATTGTAGTGATGTGGCTAATCTCTGAATTCCTACTCTGAGAGTAACCCGCCTCGGTGGCATAGTTGGCTAACGCGCTTGTCGTGTTGAGCTAGACTGCTGAGGACAGGGAGATCGAGGTTTGAATCTCGGTCGGGTGAACTGGGGGTGGCTTTTCCTAAATGGTTTTCCACTCTCTCTTTCTCCACGCAAATGCGGGTTCACTTCCTCTAATTCAACCTTCCCAAATCCTAATCCATTAGCGTAATTAGTACTTAAAGCGTATAACCCAAACGGGTAGTAAGACGCGGTGGTAATATTATTATTATTATTACTACTACTATGAGAGTAAAGTGAGATGCAAGGGTGCGGGCTTGGCCTAGCCAGCTCAAGCACCAGGATCATTTAATAGCAGTAGCAGCAGCACTTTTGACAATGCTGTACCTCTGTCCACCACCTCTTTGGAGTAGTTAGCACAGCAAACCATTCATCCCTAGGGTCATTATGTTTAAAACATGTTTTAAACTAAAGACTTGTTAAAAACAGATTTGTTTGTAAACCATTTAAAGAAATGTTTTAAACAGGTTTTTTTAAGTCTTCAATTAAACATAGGTTTATTTAATACAAAATGGAAAATTCCCATCTAAAGAATAAGTTGTCAACATCACAACTTATAATTAGAAGAAATTTATGTTTATTTATATTTATTGACCAGGCCTAGAACTCAATATTAAGAACAAAACTTTACTTAATTTAATGGATGGATTGTTTAAACATTTTTCTACAGTTACAATATTTTAAATGTCTTAAAAATATTAACTAAATTTAATCAAACTAAACATTTTATTTTTATAAAATTGTTGAGGTTCTACTTTAAATATCATATCAAAAGAGTAATTTGTTTATTTACTATTTAGTGCTCGGAAAAACTATATACTCTAAAGCAATGTCTAATTGCTCTTGACCCATTTTTATTCTTCTAAGATGTGGATCTAAAAGGTTTGCTAAAAATATTAAGTTTTCATTGCCATGTCAAATTGTTTTTGAAAGTGTCTAAATTCATCTTCAGTGTTTTTTTCAACTGCGAACTCTGTTAGCAAAGACAGCCATATATCAGCTGCTTCAGCAATAGGGCATGTATAATACTGTAATTTGTCTAAAGCAACAGCAACTTTTTTCAACTTTCCACTGATTGTGGTAAAATAAAATAAATGAATAGCTCTCAAAACACTCCTTAGAACATTTAACCTAGAGATCAAATTCCAAAATGTTTGTGTGTTCACAAACATTTGCTTTAAGTTTTATTATTTTTTAATCATATCTTCCCTGTTTAACTTTTTGGGTAATTAGGATTAAGTAGGTAGCCTGTTCTATCTCTGAGCTCGGAAACTAGACAATTTAATTTACTATTGGTGGTAACTGCAGTGGTGGCTGAACCTGTTTAGTATAAGTGGGGTGGACAGGGCGGTGTAAAACTAGTAAGGAATTGGCAATTGGGAGTTTGGGGGGGGGGG
>CABFVZ010000318.1:238129-301456 GCA_902151445.1 Timema monikensis
GGGTGGGGGGGGGGGGGGGGGGGGGGGGGGGGGCTTAGCCCAACAAGCTAGAAGGGGGATCCAGGCAGGCATGGATTAACACTTTTTGGAGCCCTTAAAGGTTAGTTCTCCAATGAATAATTATGAATCTTACACATACATCAATACATCCCACATGGATAATTTTATTTAAAGACAAAAATGTTTGCAAAAGTTTAGCAATCATGGTGAGTTCCTTCATTAAACTATTAATACTATATTAATTATTAACCGATACAGTTTATATAATGAGTGGATTTTAGTACTTTAAATTTATAGCTAATAATATTATAATACTGGACATTTAGTTATAAACTATTTCAGTGTAGTTGCATTTTATATAGTCCACTATCTGCAGATAAAATAGAAATATTATTAGTATAAAAAAAAGTATTTTTATATTAAAACTTCTTGTGTGTTTTTCTCATGTCCCATTTGGTTAATTCTTCAATATCATGTTAATAATTTTACTTAAGAAATTAATCTCAATTGAAAAACAATGTTTATTTTTCTGTCAAAAGCCAATGATAGTCTGCAGATATGTAGTATTTTCGGTTTGCCAAAAGCAAAGGCCATGTTAATTTTTAAGCACTAATTGTCGAACTGCACATAATACCATGTTACCAGTGCCCTTTGATTAGGACAGTTCTAGATTAGTTTGGGATAAATTTAAATATATATATCTTGAAATATAATATCATATAATAAATATGACAAGTCAAAGTGATCTATTTGCCAGGTTAGCGGGGGACCCCTAACCTGTGGGGCTCTATGTGTGGCACACTTGGCCTTAATCCGACCCTGGGTCCAAGAGTTTACTCCCTGAAAATATGATGGCCTTAAAATATATTTGGAGTGGTATTTAGGTAATATTTTGAAAATTGGATGCCTCTAGTAGATATAAGTTTTCCTTGTCTGGAAATTTATTTAAATTAGATTCTTCTAAAGGCGATTTGGAGTGGTTCTCCTTTGTATTTAAAAAAAAATATTTGGATGCTTCTAGAAACTATTAAGCTAGTAATGTTTTTCTGTTGGCAAATTTTTGAAAATTATATACTATGGAAACATTTGTGTTTTGGTTCTCTACTGGGAATTTTTTGGAAATAGGAAAACTTTAGAAGCTATTTAGTGTACTCTTCAAGTGTTTTTTTTATTAATTGTATCTAGAAGATATTTGGAATGGTCTTTCTGGGATGGAACCTTTAGAAACATTTTGAAGTCAGTGTGATTTTTATAGGAAGACCGTTATTTTAAAACTGTAAAATAAGGTTGTAGCAATAGTGGAAATTAAATTATTACAATCTTGTGTTTACATGCTTAGTCCAATTTATCAATATTGTAAAGATAAGTTATATTAGTAATACATAAGGAAGATTATTGGAGGATTTCAATGGCTTCTAAATATGATTCATTGTAAATAAATCATATTTCTAACATGCCAAATCTCAGCAACTTGCAATCAATGTTGATAGTTGAAAGTGGGGTTAGTAGCCCACCTGAAAAATATTTGAAAATCAGATGCCTTGAGAAGCTATTTGAAGTTTTAATCAATGGCATTAAGATTCAGAATCAAACATATCAGAGGGGAGTGAGATATGTCTACAGTAGACCCATGGCTTCTTTGGTGCTGACTGACAGCTCACAGCTGACTTCTGACGGCCTTGAAAAGTTACCAGACCAAATTATGAATCCCTACGCCGAACCATATGATCTGCAAAAACATGTATTTAGCAGCTGTCACTTCTGACAGTCAAAATTTGGGTATATACCTAAATTTTGACTGTCAGAAGTCAGCTGTGAGCTGTCAGTCAGCACCAAAGAAGCCATGGGGCTACTGTATATGGGGTATATTTATTCTCAAATGGGAGGGAGATTATTTTTAGAAGGTACGCGCCTCCCTGCACTCATTCATTTCAGACGCCACTGGGTAGCAATAGTGGTGGCAACATTTAGGGAGTAGTGAGCTTTTTTGTCAGTAGGTTGTGATTTTATTCACCAACTGTGTGTAATAGTCCCTCTACCCAAACTCCTACGCTCATAGTAAATTGATTTGAAATCAATTGTATGAGACAACTAATCTGTTGCTTGAAGTTATTACTTGTATCATATTATCAGAGCAAACAGGTTTTCATTCACTTTTTTAATATCTGTATGTTTGCTATTTTTTACTTCTAATTATAATATAACCATACCCTAGTATGAATACTCTCGTCTTGGGCCATAGACCAGACTGTTGATCACTAGATATAGATAGCCATACTGCTAGACACAAACATGTTGCATCAAGTGACATATTCTGCAGCTGTCACTTTGTTAAATGGTATCAATCTCAACAAATGCTTTTTTAAGATAGAATAATCAAATATTTGTCAATGTTGGCTATTTTACGTTGATTTTTTTTATATCTCCTAACAGGTTACCTATATCTATGGCCATCCATTGATTCTTATAGCCTACTTGCACTGCTATAGTATTGTATCAATAAAAAAATTCTTTGTTTCACCACTTGTTAAAAATAATTAGCATATAAAAATGGAATCTTAATGTTGATGTATCACTTTTAAATTCTAATTTACATAATTTTATTTTTAATTTCTTTTTACAAGTAGAAACAACACGTCACAGACCTGTGTTGATGGGTGTGCAAACTAAATATAAAATTTATCTAGTCTGGTTTTCAGGTGACAGGGAGGTTGAAACGGTTTACAACTCTAACTCTCCCTCATGCAAATATTAATATATTTCTTCTCAATTCTACCTTCTTCAGCCCTATCCCATTAGTGTAATTAAATGTTTATAGCCCACGTGGAGTAAGAAGCATAGAAAGAAAACATATTAAAAGCTCAACCACAATATTATAAGAGTTGACATCACAATAAATTGAATACACAACAACGCATTATATTTAAATATAGATAAAAAACCAAATGCTTAGCCAAAGGTCCAGGGTTATAATCTCTTGATCAGGTGTAATGTTTTCCTCTGTATTTAAAAGTAAATTATTGCAATCCGAATTAATAAATAATATTAACGTATTGTGTATAAACACAATCAAGTACACTTAGTCTCGAGATTTCCAAGCTATTCACAAAGTCACAGCTGTAATCGCAGTATGCAGGTGCATAAAGAATATTGCCTTTTGTTGGGTTAGGAGTCCACTGCTTCAACTACCTTTAATAATAATAATAATAATAACTATAATAGCCTGGCCAATCCATAATTATTTTTTAATTAAAAATAACATGTTTTGAATAAGATACTAAGAAACAAAAAGGTTATGATGACAAGATTAAATTGAAAATAATTAAATAGGTATTAACTGATAAATAATTTTAAATGTCACTGTATATTTGGCCAAGATTGCACCACTAAAACCAGTTGCAGAGAGAACCTCGCAGCATGAGTATTGATTGCTTCACGATTGTCTTTTCAGGCGCCAAAAGGTGTACAGTATTGTCTAAGATCTAGAATATTGGAAGAGTTACATGCCGGACACAGAGTGGTAAAGAGTAAAGCATTGGCACAAAGTTATGTTTGGTGACCTAAAATAGATTCAGATAATGAGAAAATGATTTCAAACTGTTCTTCTTGCCAGCAGGTAAAAAACCACCCAGCAAAGATATCAGACCACAAGTGGCCCACATGGAAAGGCTACTGATAAATTAAGTAGACCCTTTCAGTAGGTGGGGTGATGTTCAACTTGTGAAAAATATAACTTTTATAACAACGATTAGACCGCTGCCATTTTTATAAACTAATACTGTCTGTCCCCATGCCCTCGTGTTGGATAACAGTCCTCAATTCACCAGCTAAGAATTCTAAAATTTTTGTTCTGAGCTTGGGATCAAATAAAGGTTGATTGCACCTTAGCACCCCACTACCAATGGTTTAGCAGAGAGGGGAGTACAAACTTTCAAGGCATCTTTGATATTAGCTGTACTCAGTGGAAGCAACCTGAGCGCAGCAATAATCAGGTTCCTGGTAGCCTATAGGAGGGCTCCACATTCCACCACCAGACTAACTGCATCTCTCTTTCCGAGATGTGCACTGAGGAACCACATCAACTTAAGTCTTAAGTCTTTAGGTCCCATAGCTCTTCAGGTATCCTATGGTTGTTCCGAGAACCTTCAAGGAAGGATCAAATGTTTCTGTTCTTACAAGGATATTGTTAGGAAATGGCTATTTGGAACAATCACACAAAAAAGGGTTGATTTGTACTATTTGAGTCCACCAATTTCTGCCATGTGGATCATATGAGGCCAGCAAAGAATGAGCTTATTAAAGAAAACGAGGACATCAATGGTAGCCTGACTTCAGTTTCCAAACCCAGACCCCCTATAATCCCAATAACAATTGATTCATTGGAACCTCCATTGCTGCCAACACCAGCCACTTTGCCCCAGATAAAGGAATCATAAGAAAGGATCTCACTGTCACTCAATAATCAGCCTTCGAACAGCTCCAAGAAATGAGGCAGAACATTAATAAAGAGCTATCTTCAATAGGATACTCCATCTTGACAGATCGTTACTAGGAATGGTAGCATAATTGAGCAGCCGATAAGACTCAACCCCCGAAGAATATAGAAGAATGGAGAAGAGAGTAGTGAGGTTATTGTTATTTCCAGGGGCTTAGATGGGGTAATTTCATGTTATTTTTATTAGTTAATGGAGTGTGTTCACGCTAAGAGGGAAGGAGTGTTGTGAGTGTATTAGCAAAACTGGGCCAGATGCAGATGGCAAGTCATCGTTAAAATGATACTTAGTTACTCAGTGTTGAGATTCAAATTGGCAAATAAAATTAACTTAAGTATATGTATCAGTGTATAAGAGTTATTTTACTACACATATTTCACATTCTTCAGGATTGTGTCTTAGCTTTGTCACTGCTTTAGCTTTTTTTTCTTTCTTTGAGCCCTTGTTCTTTTAGCGCTTTAGTAAGTACTACCATAATTAATTTGCAAAGCTTTCTAAATTTCTTTTAGAGACAATTATTTATCTCCACAAATTCCTAAATTGTATGAAGTTTTTAGTCTTTTTTTCTGGGTTCATGTTGGGATTTATCACGTTTTCACCTAAAGTAACAAATAAAATGTATGCTTTAAGCAATAACTCAGGATATAATTAACATATTATGTTGACATTTTTAAAAACACATTATATTAGGGATCACATTGACTTTACTAGGGACTACATATTATAGTCCAAACAAATTATTTAATTAATATTTACAATTAGTTTTCAACTCCAACTCCCCTTTCCTGGTGATATTCAAGAAAACAATCAACTCTGCAGAGGGGCAAGTCATGCAATCACAAATTAGAGGGCATTCAATGTCTGAGCTGTGCCAGTAATGAGATGTTTCTGGCAAATAAAATACACCCATAAAAACCAATACTCCTATATAGGTCATCATTTCTTCCTCAGTAGTTTCATACCACTCGACACACTTTACCTATTTTTTGTTGTCTAAAATTGGAATATTTATTTGTATTATCTGCAAAGTGCTGAAAAATGTTATTACCTAACACTAGTTTAATATAACATAGTTCAATAGAACCTACAGGTAAGTCGTGGACAGGACCAGTCTTGCCCACATATTCATTTGGAACATCAAATTGTAGCCTGTCAGTACATATCAACAAAGGTGGTTGAAAACACCTTGCAGCAGCAGCACAATCACTACCCCCATTTAAATTGTTTTCCAGATCCCCATCACGTGTATCAAATAATTCAGAATCTTCATTATCATTATTATATTACACTCAATATCAATATCGTTATCGTCAGAACTATCAGATTCACTGCCAGCTACGTCTTTATTGATCTCCAAAACAATCATATCCTCTTGTAAGGAGGCCATTCTAAAGCAAAACTAACAGTTAAACTAACAACGCTAAGAAAATAATAAATTCAATGTGAGATAAACGTCTATATTCAAAAATAACTAAATATATAATAGTTAGCCAATAGCCCAACAGATGGTTTAGAGAGTGCCGAAATAAGGCAAGCGCTTTTGAGCGTTTAAGCCGGGATTAACAAATTAACAGCAAACGCTTCCAAGTGCTTGGGCCAGAAAAGGGTTAAAAATAAATTGTAGGCGTTCTTGACACGTGAGCAACTTTGATAATTCGGTTGACATTTTAGTAGAGACATTTAGAATACTTTTTATTATGTGGGCATTAAGGTGAGCTTTGGTAGGCCCATAGGCTTACCTTATCTGCGCCTTGAAGTACCTTGAAGAAAATATAAAAACAATAATGTAGAGCCTGCTTTCAAGGACTAGACAAAACAATAATTTTACTAGTTGTTCTCTATGGTTGTGAAACATAGTCGATTACCCTGTACTCATCACAAGACATTGTTAGGATAATAAAGACCAATAGATTTCAGTGGGCATGTGATAAGCTAGGGCCATGTTCAGGGTACTCTATGGCAAACCTAATGAGAAGAAACCAGTGGGAAGACCTAGATGTAGAGGGGAGGGTACTTTAGCATGTGTGGCCATGAATTGTAGTGTTTATAATGCCATAGAGTAAGTAGACTAAGTCTAAGGACCATTTACCAAAGTTAATTCTAGCCCCTATATCATACTAACTTAACAGCCGTCAAAAGTGAAATCTAAAGAGCACACATTCCATGGTGTTAAAATACACATGGGTTAATCTAGTTGTTTTTTGAATTTCTTGAAAAGATTTCTTCAATCAATCAGCATTTGATTAACATCCAGAGGTTATTTAGTTTCTGTGACCAAGTGGTTTAGATTAGTGTCTAAAATAATATATTAAATGTGGATTTATCTATTGTCCTGTCACTCAGCTAACACTTTACTACACTCAAGTGTTGCTAGATATGACTAATGTCTTGAATCAAGCATTTTTGTACATTGTGTACAGTATTGTTAAAATAATGTCTGGCATGTGACAGTAATTTCTATTAACTTTATAGGCCTATCTTGCCAACTAGTTTTACAAAATTAGATTTGGAAAACTGGGTTGTATTGAGCCCATTCTACAGACTTTGTATCGATAAGATTGAAGTCCTTAGAAATTATATTTGCGTCTACAGTGTCTGTAGTCCCTATCCTTAATCATGTAACTGTGCCAACAAATGAGCTACTGTAATCAAGAGACTTTGTTCAATAAAAATCTCTGAAAGAAAACTGCCCACAGCAAGGTGTACCCGCCAAGCAGTCAGCTGGTCAATAAAAGAAACTGGGCCTAAAGCATTTTTTTTTTCCTCTAGAAAACGTCCTAGATATACTGTACTTGAAATGTAGGTTAAGTAAAATTACAAATATATTTAAAACACTATTTGAACTATCAACACATTGTTAGCAACAGATACTTTCAATGTCAATGATATTTTATTTCGATGTGCAAGCACATATTTCATTCAACATGATTGGTAGGCCTAATCCAATTAACTAGCCCTTAAAAGTTAAAGTTGAACAACTTCTATGGGGATAAGGACTTACGAATCAAGACTCTGTAGGCAGAGCAATTCACTATGTGAAATCAATTTCTTGCGGACCTACGGATACAGTCTATCTATTATAGATGGGGCTTTATAGGCACATCTTAAGTGATTTCTCAGTGACCTTGAGTTAGATCAAAGGAAAGGTTACTAATTTGTTTGACATAGTAACTCGGTCTATAATTAGGTCTGACAACCTTCTTAACCATTTTAATTTGGATCAATTCAGTTAAAGAACACCTAAAAAGTTTTATTCGTGTGAATAATCATAATAGGGCCTACTAAATGGGAAAAATCAAATTAATATTGAAAGACTTAAAACATAGATGTACTTAATAATACCTATAGGTCTAATTTCTTGTTATTTCCCTTTACAAACCAAGTTATAATATTTAACTCATATTTGCAATTTAAGTCATTTAGCTTATTTGTTGTATTAAGACTTAAAAACTGAGTTTAAAGGAAATTAGGACTATGAGACAACATAAGAAAGACTCAAATAAATTTCTTTGACCTACCAAAACACGACTCTAGACCAAAAATCACGATTTGAACTCAAAATAAATTTAGCCTAGATAGGGTTGTAAGGAATGTCAAGGCTGTGTTAAGAATTTCCATTCACAATTAAATATGCACGAAAGATTAATGAAAAATAGAATGGTTAATATAAATCAACAATCATCACTAGTAATTTCCAAGTGACTAGAATATTTTAATCAGCGTGAATCACGACAAAATGGAGGAAGCTGAGGGTCGTCCGGAATTGAGAAGGGACAGTGACGAATGATAGGCCTAGTCCACAACTTCTCTCTGACCCAATCATTCCCTCGTCGCAGATATTGCTTTAATGTAAATAGGAGACCATTGAACGAGAGAACACAGGTACATTGAAAAAAAAAAACTAGAATGAAAAGGAGCAATGGGCGCTTGGAATAACACTATCCAAATTATATCCAGAGTCGTGTCCCACCTAAGGCAATGTGAAGAGGCAATAACATAGGGTCGAGCAGCAATGTGTTGATACACCTTGTGTCCGCCGCCATATTAGACGAAGCACTTTAAAATTGAGAAAGTACATGTTGACAAATGTTGGAGCGGCAATGATGACACGATATAATTAGCACTTGCAGACGACAATAAAAGCAACACCCGAAAGTAGTAGCCCCGATCCATATCACGCACTACTTATGTTTTTTTACAAAAAAAAAAATAATATTTTTTTTCTCTTCACTTCACATCACTTTTAAATACGTAATATTTAGAAGGCAGGCAAGGCATATTCGTTCCTGCCTTTCCCCTCTTCCCCTTCCCAAACTTATGAACCCGTCTAGACGGAGAGAGAAACATTCCTACACAAAAGTAGAGGAGCTAGTAAAATCAATGTGGCGGCCAGCCGTCAACGGGACGGAACGGTACGCTATTTGGCACTTCAGTCGGACTTATCTGTAAATACGCTACTGGTTGACTGACGACTAGGTCAACAGGCTAAAATACGCAAGTTACGTTTATCAATACAAATAAGTATAGCCCGGACGAGTAACGTAGAGGACAGTTTTAGCAGATTACACTCGCACAAAATAACAAAGCTAATTTTAAAAATCGTGGCAGTAAAATGTGCGGTATTTACCTTTTGAAAATGCGGCTGCCAATACGGAAGAAAGAGCGTTCGCACCATCTTGTCCATCACAATAGAAACAATTAATAAATACATGCGAGAGTGTACAATACATCCCGGCAATGGCACCGCTTTAGCCCCTCAGATGACGAGAGGCCCGACACTTTAGCCAATCTCCATTGCGATACGGACGAACAAATTACCGGCGGTCAGTAATCGCGACACACACACCACTTGTCACACATGGTGTATGGAAACCCAGGGTCAAAACACGGCTAAGCCAGCATAGCAACACTATTTTGGTGTACTATGCTACTTGCCGGTTCGCATACTACGAAGGAGATCCTGTGTGTGTTCAATTCCATCGCGAACGCGCCACGTTGCCACGTCCTTCCACCGAGCTAAGCATAACCTGCAATGCCATTCAATCAGTCTCACGAGTAGACGCCATCTGACAACCTCGCCCCCTCTTGTACACTACAGCTGGCTGGTAAAATGCAATGTTGCCACGCATGCTCTCACTCGTAAAACAAACGTCAAAAATGTAGGAAAGGTTTTTTTTGAAAGAACATTTTTCCAATAAAAACAGCTTCTTTTAAAAAGCGAGAGATGTAATAACTTTTGTGTGCTCACATAATTAAATATTTATCCATGAGAGTCAGTATAAACGATTCTAGGATGATCAAGACTTACAACTTGAAACATTTAGACTGATTCTGTGAGGAACAATAACTTACATTCACAAACGTTAGTAAAATTGCATTAATTTATTCATACCTCAAGTAATGTGACTAAAATTAACTTTTGATAGATATTAAAAAAATATTAATAGTTAGCAATTTTTTGTTAGTATTTTCTAACACTGTTCTTCCTACCAGAATCAGACTAGGTTAAAGGTAGCCTTGCAGCAACATCATAATCACGTGATAGTGCTTCACCATTCAAATTAAACACAACTCAAGTCCAATCGATATTTCAATTTATAGTTATGTTAATTACTAGATATCCATTCAATTCTCGGAACAAGTCTTCCAAGTCCTTCACTAGCAAATCCCTAGTAATGTCAAACGTCGTAAATTTTATGTTTTGTGTAACTCGTGAACTATTTATCGTTACATCACTTCAACTTCATTACAAAGTTACAATATTGGTCACGTTAAAACCCATGTCATGTCACTCGAATGTATACAGTGTTGCGGAAATTTAGTTTGGTGGACTGACAAAGGGAGGTGAGAGGGGTTGGGGGGGGGAATCATTCCATTCTCCTATTTCTGTCCCACGGTAGTTTAACAGNTAACCGCTATAGATCAAGAAAATAATTATAGCCTCTAGAGCACCGGTTCCCAAACTGTGGTACGTACTAAATTATTCCCAGTGGTACGCCGTGAGAAGTCATGCAAAACAAGATTGGGCCTCATTGAATCTTATAAATATGCTTGGACCAGGGCTAGCCAAAAGTAAGAGAGATTCAGCCAGTGATTGGAGGGGCGGATTCAAGCTCAGACAGCAGAATCAGCAGTGCAGTCTGTGTTATATTTAAATTACGGAAATAGTTGGAGTGTGTACGCCTTCCAAAAAGTTTGGGCACCATTGTTCTAGAGGGTAATTTCTGGGAGTAATTTTTTACGGTAATTTAGTGCATCTAAAGTTCTTCATATTACTTTATTTTTTGTTTATAGTGGATTATTATAGTAAGAATTTCTCAAATGTGCTAAACATATACAGTACACTGCTTCATGAATATAGGTTGAACAACCTTTTCTATGTTATTATTATTATTATTATTATTATTATTATTAGCACCGCGTCTTACTACCCGTTCGGGTTATACGCACTTACGCTAATGTGTAATGGTAGGGTGATTGTGAGATGAAATGAAGGACCTACAGTTTAACGTGGAATCCGAACCACGGTGGAGGCCTGGCATTCCCCACATTCACAAGATGTCTTGTCAGAGGTGAAGGAAGGGTTTGGTAATCAGATAAATCTGTGCCGGGACCGAGGATTGAACCCTGGCCGCCAGCACAGAAGTCTGACACCTTACCCCTAGACCACCAGGTCACCTATGTTAAAAAAGAAAAATTTTATTTCAAACTCAAGAACTATTTTGATAATATTGGCATTTACAAATTAGGTATTCAAAATGCGTATAGAATTTTCTAAATTTCCTAGAAATAAAGTCTGTATGATTATTGTCTATCATTGTAATAAATATTGATCAGTATTGTTTAGGAAGCACTTTAATAATTTCTCAGCGGCTCCAAGCTGGGTTCGAGGCTCGTATGGACCCCCTGCCTCAATGAGCTAAATAGCCAGCTTTGATAGATATACCCCAATCAGGTCGAAGTTAATTAGCCTTTACTTTAAAGAGAACATGGGTGTGGTACACGGGATTATGAAGTTTATGTAAGTTCGGTCCCAGATTTAATACACCTTAACTTGTGATGAGAACCTTCCAAACAATATGCACTTAAACATTAGAATAGTGGCTACAAGTAATATACAATGTATCGTACTTTTGTTTAACAGTAAATAAAGCAGTAATAATTAAAATGTTATCTGGTTACGCTATTTATTATACAGTGTATCAAAGCAATTACTTTTGCGCTGTTTTTCAACAAGGAATTTTAGGGAAACTTTTAATGTGAATATCAAATCGTAAGCAAGCTTGGTTATAAAACTAGCTTTGATGTGTTTACCTTCATATCACTTACTTTTTTTATAAACATCATTTGGTGAGGAAGGGGAACGTATTAATAGCTTGTATATTAACATAAAAAATATTATAAATCTGCTATTTGAAATAGCAACTAGAACTCATTTGTATAGTTATATTAGTCCAAAATAAATAATACAAAACATCAATATGTTCGGTAAAGACCCATAAAAGTGTTGCACATTAGCTTTATTTTGAAAAAAATAAAAAAAGTTATAAGTTTTATGTGGATGAAATAATTTTATTAATGATACAACTGGAATGAAGCTATGTTAAAAACAGTCAAATTAAGTTGTAAGTAATCTATAAAAGAGACATGCATGGAAATATTAACAAACCTACTAAAGCTAGGCTCAGTGTTGGCGCACCCAGAGATCATTTTGTGCAGGCAAGTTTTAATGTGTATAATGATCCACCTTTATCATGGCAAGTCTCAGGCCTGATACATTCGACTTGTGTTCTTAGCGAGGTTGGAGAATGTATCTCTCCTGGATATTCAATGAAAGCAGTATAAAGACCAGCGGTACACAAGAGGGCGGGGTATAGGCAAGAGCTAGTTTATCGATCGGAGAAGGGGGGTGCTAATCGGGGGCAGGTGTCTCGGTGAAGACCGAGCGTAGCCAGTTATCCTGGGACTGATTCACCAAACTATTTTCGTCCAACAAGAGCGGACATAAGTGTAAACTGTAAACATTCAACTACTGTGTGTGTATACGGCTCCCACTCGAACATAGTCACAATCTTTGTGATAGAACTTCACCTTTTTTACTCTCGAGTTAGGTTCAATGGCTTCCCGGAACACCACCACGGAGAGCAGTGTCACGTGCGAATGTAATTTAGGAAGATGCATGCACGCTGAGACAACTATGACGAATGAGATCGAAAAGAAGAGATTGAGATTGTCCGGCCCCCTATAAAGAATGGATAGCACCAGTATCCCGAAGATGATTCAAAAATGGAACCTGAAGGCAGGAGAAGAGGTCGACCATTAACCACCTGGTCGCACATCGTAGCGTGTTCGATGGAGTGATATAATTTGAAACCAGATGACTCAAGGGATCTTTCCAAATTTGAAATGAGCTCCTAATAATAATAATAATGTTCTAGTACTCCTCTTTAAACATTATGTTCTATGTTGCCATTTTGTGAATGTAGGCCTACAAAAACTGCAAGATGTTTTCAGTTGGAGAGAAAGCTTGGCATAGAGGAACATTCTCTATATGAAAATAATGTTGTAATAAAATTGAACGAAGCTTCAAGATCGTCGAATTGTTATCAAATGTTGGGTTGGGTCCCCCGCCAAGGTCACTTGTGAGCACAAGGAACTGCTGCAAGGCGCAAGCTAGCGACACAGCTCGCTCATACAGATCGCTCGCTTGTCCACCCACCCGACAAGTTTACATGCGAGAACGGAAACCAGCTATCATGGCCTCCGATCAACTCTTGTTATTTCTGTCCGACAACATTCCTTTGTCTCTCTATCTTTCTCTCTCCTCTCGGCTCGTTCGGACGACTAAATACTGCCAACAAGTGCTCCGGAGTTCACACATGACCGAAGGAGCGACTCAAGGTGTACACTCTACTGCCAGTTTGTATGGAGGGGTGGGGGGGATAGAATGTTAACACGTTTTGAAATACATCTTCGAAGACTTTGTTGACTAATTCCGGCAGCGGCAAAGTTTCTCAGCTACGACTGGATTGGAGATTAATGTAAATAGGTTTCTATCGCTAATTATCTAAGACAATACCCCCAGAAAGGATTCAAACCTCGGCCTCAATGTCAAGGTTTGTGCCCTACCTACTCTAAAAGAACAGGTCCCATATGTCACATCGAGGTCAGTCAGACAACCGATACTCCCCCGTGTGGACGAGACTCACGACAACTCTTTTCATGATCCCCCAGTTCCCGGCCAAGGAGAAAACTCTATTGATTTTCCCCTTCCGGAATCAAAGTGTGTGTGTGTTTGTTTCCATGTTTAAGCGCCATAAAATGTGTGTTCAAACTAAATATACCCTTGTTGGCAGGCAGGGAAAACACGATGCAATGAACGTGCACGCCAACTAGCCCCATCATTGCATTATTAAAAATAACGTCACAATAATATATTATGCAATCATGACAACTCTCTAGGGCGTCTCCCTCGCAGTAGACAGGACCGACAATGGCGTGAAGACCGGGGTTCGAATCCCGGTCGGGTGTACTGAGGGTGGTTTATCCTTAAGAGTGTTCCACTTTATCTACCCGCACATGTGAGTACATTTCCTATAAATGTAACCTTTATCTTCCTTTATACATCAGCGTTATTAGTAAATTAGAGTATAACCCGAACGGGTAGTAAGACACATTGCTAGAAACAGTAGTTGCTGTATTTCTAAAAGCGCAACATTGACTAGATAGCAGATAAAAACCCCACTCGTTCGTTATCTTTGATATTGAAACCAAGGATGAGCGTAGCTAAAGGGAAAACTTTGTCAACAACTATGACATCAGACAATTCTAGATCACAAGTTTCCCCCCCCCCCTTAAAACGAAAATTTAAATATACCATAATTTTGCACCGTTTTGCAACTTAATCACAAAGACGGTACAGCCGTTTATGTTTAGGGGGGGCCAAATTAAGAGTAGCTCCCCCACTTTCAAGATGTTAAAATTTTTTTTATGCCATCTTGAAAGTTTTGATTTGCACCGTTTAGCACCTTAAAAGTTTTGCAAGAAAAAATTATTTAAAAGGGAAAAAGGTGGGCGGACCAAGTTAGCCTCCACTCACTTATTGGGGCTTATTTTAATGTCAAAATAAAATACCTGGTTTGCACCCAGGTATGGCGTTTAGCACCCTAATAGATTAGCGAGAAGAAAATATTGAACATACAAAACAATCATTGGACCCTCCCTCCAGCCCTCACATCTTCAAATTAAGAATTTAAATAATGCCATCGTTTTTCACCTATTTAGCACATTTTTCATCCAAGTATGACGTTTTGCAAGAACAAATTAGTAAAATATAAGATCATAATTAATTAACGGGCCAAGTCCAGCGCATACCTTGTTTCACCAAACACAAATTTTGATTTTTCCTATGATAATATTACTGTATTGTTTGCACTCGTGACTCAAACATTAAGTTTTGAACATTAATAGTTTAGACAGAAAAAAAAATTTAATTAGAACACAAAGTTATAGTGTATTATCAAATTCACGGACTTCCAAATTGTATAAATGTTTTTAGTTTCAAACTGATTTTCACGCGATGTATTACACTTTAGTAATTAATTTACTAATGAGTTAAAATAAATATATTGTTTTAATGTCTTGTTTGGAAACCGTTTTGCACACTAATTTCTTTTTTGACTCTTGATACAGTCAGTACCTTTTTACTTTGATATACATGTGTCTTATATTTGAGTTTTAATGTCAACCAAATTTGAAGATGATTGCCTCGATGATATTTCTATTTTGTATGGAAAGGACTAGTGACCTCTTCTTATGAGTTTTACTATGTGAAATATTGATGGTATATCCTTCTCTCATTATAATTATGGATTTTACGATTTTGTCTGGCTATGAACATAGATCCGAAATGGTTTGAATGATTTTGTTCAAAATGTAATGGCGATACTCGGGGAATTTGTATTGATTTCGACAATAATCTTTTAATTAATGGAAGTTTATTTAAGAGTGCTTTTTGAAAATTACAAATATTTCGCTCTACCAAATTTGTTTAAAATGCGCATCTAGCTGGTGTTTGATCTGACATATAACCATTTATACTTGTTTTTTGAGTAAAATTTCGTTTTAGGGCAGTTTAATGAAGTCATTTCTGGAAAGTCAAAACATTTTAGAAAATAGCCCAAGCGGTTTGGTTAAATATGTAGGCTCTATAACTGGGGAGTTTTCGACATGACAAATATGAATGCACAATTATTTTTTAGAGGAAAATTCATTAAGGTTACCAAAGATTGAATTTTGTCATAACATTTGAAATGTTTTAAAAATAGCTTCAACGATTTGGCTCAAAATGAGTATCTGACAAGTTATTTACAATAAACTAATTACATTTATATTCATTTTCCTTGAACAATTAATTTAATAGTAATGCTGATTACTGATATTTGAAATATTGTAATTAGAAAAAAGGTTTGAATCGCCGCGTTTTACTGCCTGTCTAGGTTATACGTATGTATGATAATTACTCTAATGGAGTAGGGATGAGGAAGGAAGTATTTTAGAGGTACTCTACCTGCATTTGCGTGGAAGGAGAGCAGAAAATCACTAAGGAGAAAACTACCCTCAATAGACACAACCGGGGTTCGAACACAGATATTCCCGTCTACAGCAGGCTAGTCTAACATGAAAGTGACGCATTAGACCATTCTAGCACTGAAGTGGTTTAAAAAAAATAGATTTAACAATTTTGCTAAATGAGGACTATTGTACATGATTTAATAATATCCTATGTTGATTTTTATAAAATATATTAATTTAAGGGTAGTTTACTTATGAGAAATTTAAAAAAAAATGAAATCATTCAAAAAGTATTTTAATATGTTATTTAAATGGGTATCTGTTAATTGTTTTTCATGATAAATGAGAACTTAAATTTATTTTTAACAAATTTAGTAATTTGAGGTTAGTTTACAAAAAAAAGTCCTTTTTTGAAAATTTGAAATATTTATAAAACGGGTTGATCAATGTTATTTGATTTTTTTATGAAAAGTTTTTATTGTGGTTAAAAATGATTGTTTTCCGAGGGAAACTTAAGTGGAGTTTACTAAAAACTTTTTTTTTTAATTGGGGGAGGAGGGGGAGGTTACACTTAACTTGGCCTCCGGAGAGTTTTTAACTTTAAGTTTATTTATCTTCCTTGCGAAATTATTAAGATGCAAAACGCAATATTTGGTTGCAAAACGGTGCAAATAAAAACTTTTAAATTGGCATTAAATAACAACATTTTAATATTGGGGACTACTTTAAACTTGCCCCCCCCCCCCCCCCCCGGGGTGACCGAAAAAAAAAAAAAACCCCANGTAAAACTTAGTACTTGGGTGCAAAACGATGGCATATTTACATTCTTAATTTGAAGGTGTGGGGGGCTGGCGGGAGGGTCCAAAAACTTAGTTTCTTTATATGGTTTCTTCTCCGCTAATCTATTAGGGTCTAAAACGCCATAGTTGGGAGCAAAACGGTTCAAAATAGGTATTTTATTATGGCTTTAAGAAAACCCCAATAAGTAGGGGGGGGTTACACTTAGATTGCTCCCCCCTCCACTTTTCACCCATTGAATAATATCTTCTTGCGTGTAACTATTCAGGTGCAAAACGGTGTGTTTTTATAGTGGGAGGCTACTCTGGGGGCTCTCTGGGGCTAGGGTGCAAAACGGTGGTATATTTAAATTTAAATTTTGAGGGGGAGGGGGAGTAACTTAAGTGATCCCTCAATTCTGGTGGCGGAAAAAAAATCGCATTAGTAGAAAGAACAAATATTGTTTTGTAAATTATATATTTAAATAACTGAGAAAATTCCTATCTTTGTCGAATGATTCTTTGCTAAATTTAAAATGATATAATAATGCGAGAAAATGTATTTTATCCGCATAATATAGTTGTTTCCGCGATAAATCAACTAATCTTGTGTCTTAGATCCAAAACATTTTTCCACGTCGACTTTCTGAGCAAGCAAATTGATAGCTAATACTAAATTTCAGCCCTGTACATATTACTTTACCTTTAACTATGGTAAGCAAAAAGTAGAAAATAGCAAGTTCGACTCCTTATAACTCGTGAACTGTAATGATTTGAAAGCAATACAAGGGAATGTTACATGGATGAAAGGGAGTGAGAGGGGAGTTTTACAAGAGAAGTAGAGCTGGGTTTGCCAGCTGATATTATCTGGTTTGTAAAAACAGCACTCTATATATATATGTCCCTATGGAACTTCAATGTTGACATTTAGTATCTCAGTAAATGAACCAATCGCCCTAGCATGGCTCAGTCAGGAGTTGAGGGAGTTTAAATCCTGTTGGGTTTATTCAATTATTTTCCCATTAAATTGTTTTATCACAAGCTCTTAAGCCAATATTGTTTCATAATGAATACTTGAACGATTTATTGAAATAATTGTGATGAGTGTGCTGAAAGTTTGAGGGTACTTTATTTGTAGTAAAAATATATATTACTTTTAGATTTTATTACAATATTTATGTGGTCACGAGAGGCACCATACGCACTATCCGACAACAAACTGGTCGACACACTGTAAAGAAAAAGGAAGCCTAGGTGGGTTATGTGGCCGACAAGATTAAAACATATTTAAAAAATTGGCAGGCCTCTGGTTCGAACGGCTAGTGTAGTGAGAAGCTAGGTCAAAAATTAATAACTAAATTAATTGAAATTAGCATTAGTAACGCATCTATTTCTATGTTTGTCAAACAGTTGGTATTTCATGTCGACCAGTTGGTCTAAGAGGTGTCAGCCACTTGACCCACATCGTCTTCCAAGTATAAGTTTACGAAGTGTCTATCAGCTGTCGATCACTTTGTCTTCCTATGCATAAGTTTGTCGACCAGTTGGTAGGAGTCGTGTCAGACACTTGTCAAAACGAAGATAAACATTTGGAAGGCTGGAATCCTTCCCAATATTAGTGTTCATGCTGTCGACCAATTGTCTATCACGTGGTCCACGTTGCTCCCACGTGTATATCACTGGTCTGTATATAATTTTGTCCTCCCGTGTCGACCAGTTTGTTGTTGATCAGTTTACTCGCACCCGTCACGATGGTAAAGTCGTCAGTCTCATCATAAATGGTTTGCCTGTAACGGGGAGACCGGGGTTAGTATCCCAGCTTCGGTGGCTGCATGGTGTAAGGCGCTACTATCGCAATAATCTAGACTGCCGATGGCGGGGAGACTGAGATTCGAATCTCGGTCGGGTGTACTGAGTTTTTTTCTAAAATTGTTTTTCATTCTCCCAAGCTAATGCGAGTACATTTACCCTAAATATATCCTTCCTAATACCTCATACTATTAGAGTATACATTCACCAAGAAGCTTTGGCTACAAAGAAGATGACAAACTCATTAAAAAAAGGTACTCGATGAAGTTGTCAAGATTATTAATTTGATCAAATCTCGAGTTTTGAGTTATAGAATATTCTCAAAAGTGTGTTGACTGTCAAGGGGGAAAATATTTCTGACGGATCCAAATTTTCCACGTGATTAGTTGGTTGTGTTTGGTAGCCTACTTTGCAGACGTTTTCGCATACTTGAACACATTAAATACAAGCACGTAAGGTAGTGATGTGGACATGTTTTATGTTGATGATAAGATTGAGCCAATGATTAAAAAAACTATGGTTTTGGGCAAGCCGAGTAGAAGGTGGTAAGGTGTTAGGCCTCACTAACATTCCAACACTGGAGATATTTCTGGAGTCCACTGAATAAAAATTGCTACCAGAAGTAGAATATAACATTACTGAACACCTTCGTGATTTAGCGACAAACTTCAAAGATTTCTTTCCTAAACCAAATCCCAAAAACTCAAGTATAAGGAATGCTTTTGAATGTGGTGATGTACAACTCACAACCTTATCTGCGGAAGAGCAAGATACACTTGTTGATGTAACTTGTAATATTTCAATGAAATCATTTTTAAAGAATGTAGACTAGACCAATTCTGGGTCAAGGTTTTTCCTTATTATAAGAAGTTAGGGAGAAAAGCTTTTAAACATCTAGTTCTCTTTTGTTCTAGAGAGCTTTGTGAACAAACATTTTCGACCTTTTGCTATATGAAGACCAAATATAGAAATCGGCTCGATGTTGATCCAGATTTAAGATTGAAAGTAGGAAATATTGAACCGGGTGTGGAAGGGATTGTTCGAGACGAAAATAGACATGATTTCTACCATCACATTTAGGTTTAGTAACTGTTATACATGTAATCATTTGTTCACTTGTAAGAGACGTTATGAAAATCAAATTAGCCTTTCATTCCTTGAATTTATCATTGTCATTTATGCGTGGTAATAGAACAAAATTTAATATCTATTTTTGTAGTATATTTACCTAAAATGCTTTGCTTATTATGGGCTAACTCACATTTTCTCCAAAAAACTCCTTGGCACAGGTAACTTAACTAACATAAAGATATAAAATGTTTTTAAAAGTAATGGGTCCATGGCTTGGCTTTTGAAAATCAAGGGGTCCGCAGTACTTAGCTAATTGAGAATCACTGCGCTAGATTAAGTAAGTTGTCAGTTACCACCCCTCCAGTGGCGAATCGACTGTAGCAACAACGAACGGCTAGGTAAGGGAGTGTGATTAGTCAAGGGCGTCTGACACGGTTTCGGCCTGTCTCTTTGTATGTTATGTCTACGATCGGTAGAGTCAACAAGAGAAATGCAATGATATAATTAAAATCTTTGCAATTATCAATTCGATCACATTAACAAAATTAATGAGTAGAGGTCGACTAAATATCAAATTAATTCGAAATAACGACATTGTGTACTACAAAATGAAATAACCTCAAATTACCACTTTTTAAAAAGAAAATTAGTCATGTATGATTAAACGTGATGTAATTTGATCACTATTTAAAATTATTATGAATTTTAAATATATATATATATATATAAAACATATCATAGATATTTCATTGTGTATACTTCATAAGCATGTCTAGCTGGACTATATTTCAGCCCCATACAAACTACTTTACCTGAATGGTATGTAAAAGCATAACATATCAAGTTTGACCTCTTATAACTCGTGAATTGTTAAGTATTTTACATAAATGAATCTCTATTTAAGGCTTATAACTAATTATGCACTTGTTATAATAGTGCAATCACATGTTTGATGTAGTATGTATGGCCTTAATATGACGTGTTGCTATAAAAAATGAAATCGACCAAACTGTACTCAAGAGAATAATTTTAAGAGTTTAGTGAATTAAGAACAATTAAATCAAATACTAGATATTCTGAACAGAAACTACAACATGGTACATCATGGGTGTTTTTGAGCGCTAATTCTAAAACTCGTTCTGGTTAGACGTACGCTTGGAATATTTAACACTCCTACAACTTTGCAATTATAAGTTTTTTTTTGTATCTCAACGAATCGTGGAGATATAATCAAATTTTGAGAGAATCGCTTAGCAAGATTTTCAGGCCAGTTAAGGCTAAGATGGTGACGCTCAAGAATAATAAACTGTTAGGAACTATTAATGCTTCTTCTGTGGAGATAGAAGAGGCGTAGACGAAAATGAACATCCTTAATTGATTGAAAGATCATCAAAAGGATTCTACCAAACACTATACGAAGATTTAAGACAAGATGAGAAAATGTTTTTTCAGTCCTTTAGAATGTCCAAAAACTCGTTTGATAAACTCTTCGAAAATAACAACTACACTATTGGCTCTCGACATGGTGATCATAGCGCCACAAGCCTACAATGCTCGACAGGCTGATTGAAAATAAGATGGTTGGCGTCAAGTGGCCGGTGAATAAAACGCACCAATGCAAAACAATGGTATGTTAGTAGTGGCTCGATCGGGCGATGGAGCCACCGGTATCGTGGGCGAGCTTCTGCAATCTTCACAACTACAGTCGCCTACCCCCACATACACTAACACAAGTAGCATATTCTACGGGCCCCGCGTTTTTGACGGCTCTCAATAGAAAATAAAATAAATAAATTGAGAATGTGAAAAAATAATGCTTATAAGCTGTCTGGTGAAATGGCATCCCAGCGTAATCTGACAATGTTGCTTACATGTCGAAAGAATGCCATGCTGAATGGTACTACCATATTTTGGGTTCGGTTGATAACTGACAAATCTTTGGAGTTTAAATATAGAAAATGCTTTGCACATCTATTTGTCAATCATGGTTTTCAAATGCGGTGGAGAACGTTCATTTTCATAATTTATAACGAATTATTCCACTCACATTTATCACGTGAACATAATTTGATATAAAAAAAACGAGAGTACAAGTAATAAAAAATAGAGCTATAAGAAATATTTTAACTCTGATAACTTTGCCCATACACATGTAGTAAACGTATATACAAAATACAAAATATTATCTCTTGAAAAAACTATTTCCTTAAATATGGTTAGATTTGTTTATAAAGTACTGAATAACAAATTACTTTCAAACATAAATTGTGCGACTTTATCTACAAAAATACAACTATGAAATTCGGCCAAATACTACTAAAATATGAGTATGTGAATCTTTGAATAGTTTTGTTGGTGCAATAAAAAAAAACTCTTGTCTTAAAGCAGAATTGTATAAATGCAACCATTTTTGAGTTATTTCTAAGTATTTTAGTACTTTTTTCCTTCTTTCTTTTTTATGTATTTTTTGTCTTTAAATTATTTTGTTTGAACTGTGTTTTACTATGGTAACACATTATGTAGTTAATAAGTAGGTTAATAGGTCTATCTCTTGATGATTTATTATTTTTTCATATATATATATATATTTCTTGTTTTATTTTTTTTGTCCATAAATAGTTTTAAATAACTACACAACAATAGCTTGGACCTACAATCATATTGTGTACTAGCAGTCCCTCACGGCATTGCCCGTGACCCACTGTGGTAAATTATATAAGCCCCCCCCTCCCCTTCACTGCTCGTTACCCACTGTGGTATTCCCTATCCCTTGGGAATTTCAAAACAATACGGCCTTATTCTTGTCTACATCATAAAGGGAACCTCTGTGCAAAATTTCAGCTTTCTAGGTCCAAGAGTTTGGGCTGGGCGTTGATGAGTCAGTCAGTGAGTCAGGACTTTTATTTTTATATATAAAGGTGTAGCCTATATAAATAAGAATTATATTATTCTTTTAAATATATTTTTATTTCATTATAAAATCCTTTAAAAAATCACATAATTACTAACTTTAATTTCCTTTATGTAATATAATTAGTAGGCTAATCATTTTGCCTCTCATTTTGTCTATAAAATGTGTACTTAATAAAAACACCTAACACTGATTTGTACAATAATTACAACCTAATATTATTTTCTTTATATAATTTGATTTGTTTGAATGATTTTCTTTTTTACATTAACTGTCATGTGTAATTTTTATGTATTGTTAAAAATCTTTTACTATGTATTTATCTTCATTGATACTTACATGTAAATAGTAGCAGTGGTGGTTCTAGAGGCTATAAACTGGGAGGTTGTGGGGGGCATATTTTTATAACTGACTATTAAATTTTTTCAAGCATGATTATTTACAATAATGCGATATTAATAAAGTTTGAATTTGAACTAAGAACAATGCTTTTTTTCTCTACTTGATTCATTACACGCAGGTACAGTACTTATTTTTGTCAAAACCACGCCAGGCTAGAACCACCTCTGAATAATATACGGACGTTTAACTGACTGAATAGCAAATTAATATATTGAATTACTTAACTTTTCAAGTAAATGAATTATATTTTAATATCCATGTGCATGTTTATAGATTTGATCCCATATATAAGTAAAAGTGGCCAGTGACTGTGGCGCACGTCAGCCACTAAAACTTGCCCCGTGTAAACACACTGTAAAATAAACATCTGCTGAGATAGCGCGGTGAACCTTCATGTTACTTTTTACAAGGGCCAGACGAACCCGCTCGAGGGCACCAACCTAACCTAACCTAACCTAACGCAGCCTGGACGTAATGAATAATGGAACATAACAATCTTTCACTTTTGATATTAACAGGAAATTTGACATATTGATGTAGTTTTTAGTGGTGAATAAAAGAGAATATAGTGCCGCTATAAAAAAAAGTTATTTTACAACCACCATCTTGGAAAATGGCAGCCTATAACTTTTTTTTTGCAATGATCTCATAAATCGTTCATTATATTAAAGTGTTTGTGATAGTAGAAATAAATAGTAGATCATTGTCTACAAAACATGCGCAGTATTTAGAGTTTTCTTTGTAATCCTAACAGTTTTTGTACAAACTCGCAGTAAAACGTTTGGGTAATAATTACCATTTGTGGAGAGTCCTTTCAGATTATATTCCTACTACACCCAGGTTACGTGAGTTTTGGAGTTGTTAGGTTTGGGGATTATTTTCATGTGTGCCTATTATCCGCCGGTTGTAAAGGAGGGCACCAAGCCACCAAATTAACCTCGGCCCACCCCTGTTTTTTACTTTATAGTTTCAATATGGTTCTGTAACAGTGTTTTTAGGTTATTTAGTGGAATATGATGCCGTTTTTTATCATTTTGTTTTTGTAACAATATATTTGAATCTGTTTTACTAATCTTATGATCGATCTTAGCCTAAGATTGTGTTGTCTTCGGAATGTGTTTGTTTGTACATCAAGTTTGTAGCTATATACGCATTCGCTGTGTATGGTTTTGTTTAATAGAATTAGTGCTGGCGGGCGGGGTTCAATCCTCGGTCCCGGCACAGATTTATATGATTGCCAAACCCTTCTTTCACCTCTGACAAGACATCTTGTGAATGTGGGTAATGCCAGGCCTCCACCGTGGTTCTGATTCCACGTTAAATTGTAGGTCCTCCATTTCATCTCACAATCACCCTACCATTACACATTAGCGTAAGTGCGTATAACCCGAACGGGATAGTAAGACGCGGTGCTAATAATAATAATAATAATAATAATAATAATAATAATAATAATAAAAGGATTAATTTATTTTAATTTAATAACTAACATATTTGTTTTGGGATTCGTTTTCCCATTCATTCTAGTATCATATTTTAAAGTAGTATTTTCCTGCATTGAGACATAGAAGGCATACCTCAGTTTCCGAGCCCTAAGAAAATGGCTTCATTTTAGGTTACGGAGTGGGCAAGTCTGTGCGGGACGCTGTATCATATTTTAATGATTGTGATAGAATTCGAAACCTTTTAGGGCTCTAATTTCTCTTCTTGAAAAGACAAGTGCGATGTCCTTTTTGTTTCACATTTTTAATATTACAAATTTCAATCTTTTCTTGAGCGTATGGGTGGGGAGTCTTGTGTCCTTGGTGCCTTCTAAATCTTAAAATATTTTTTAACGGCAATTCGAACAAACTCAGCCCTCACAGCCCTTATTACTAAGTACTTTTTCAGTTTATTTATTGTGGACTCTTCACTAAATAGTTACTACTAAATCATCTCGCTTTTTTTCCCCTCTTTATTTTTTAGTTACTAGATTAGTTTTATTGTAATAACTTGTACACAAAGATTTATTTTTAAAATTATGTGTGGTTCTGTATTTGTTCAGTGCTAGAATGTTAGAGGTCTCGACTGGTGGGTAGCACTTTAATATAGGAAAAATTAAATTAAAAATAGTGAAGGAGGTAATGAGTCCTACCTGCGGTGACTTATTTAGAAGCCCCCGGGGTGATGTCAAGAATATTTTTAACATTGAATGAATCCCTATTGAAATAATTTTAAGTTATTTTAATAAATATAATAAGAGTTTTAAAGGCTATGAATTTTCTAAGAGTCCAGTTATCTACTAGCTTAGGCATTGAGGAGTAGTACAAGACTTGATTAATATTATTTTAGGGGGAGGCTTAGACTCCTAGAACACCAATCCTTGGTCTTATCACATCGTGTTTGCAACAAAATATTACTAGATTACAATCTAATGGGCTTTATTTAAATGAAGCCTTATTAGTGTACTCCTTATGAGCACAATCACCCCCTGGCTTTCGAGTATTTTAAGAGACAACAAAACCACCCTTTATTATTATTATTATTTACGATATTAACTTAACTATAGTTAGCAAACATCGCCTCTAATGTCTAGTGGTCATAGCTTCTGGCTGCAGATCCAGAGGTCATGGGTTCAATTCCTGGTTCTTCCACAATATTTCTGTGAATTAGGTCTGGAAAGGGGTCAAACTTGGCTTCGTGAGGACAAAAGAGGAGCTATTTAAATAAATAAGCAGCGGCTCCGGTCTAAAAAATTGAGAATAACGGCCGGAGGTTTTGATGTGCTAACCACATGACACACAATATCCGCTCGGTCGATACAACTCGCTTGCAAGCTCACGCCACAGAGATTTTTTTAAGATGGCAAATTACCGACCTATTTGTGTTTATTCTATAAAATAGCATTGGCACATTATAAGAGTAACTACACGTCTCAGATTTTCCGGGACATTTGCAATTTTTGGTACATTGGCTCGTATAAGTTAATTAAATGTCCCAGATAGAAAACTCGTTTCCAAAATTCAATTAAAAAAAAAATTTGCCGTGTGGAATTGGCTATCTGGCCTAAGGTATCATAAATCTTGTGAAGATTTTAAAAAGTGAATTAAATTTGATGATTTTTTTAAATCATCCAGTCCATAAAAAAAATTAGAAATCTATATATGATAAGTAAGACGGAAGATTATATTCTCCTCTAGTGCCAACAATATATTTATCGTAAGCGCTAAGGCTATTCGAATGTAGCTGGTCTATACTCTGCTCCAAAGGTATTCATGGCCGAGACTGCGAAACTCTTTCGAAGGACAACAGTTTCCTCTATTATATAGTTATCATGCGGTTGCATGATTATTTAGGGAATAATATTGAGCATGCCTATAATATGATTCAATGAATATCATGAACCGAAGGAAGGGCGATGACTTGTAGAATAAGATCAATAAACTTCCGTTCGAGGCCCATTTGACAGGTTGCCGATCTGGGTAACAAGATGCTAAATTTTTTGAAACAGAGGGATAAGAAACCTAGCGACATAATCAGACACTCGAGAACTGTCATGGACAAAGGGATGTATCTTCATGCGTATCAATGAAACAGGTGGCAAAACTATATAGACGAGTCATTACCGATAAGGATCAACGCAAGTACGCTAAAGCATTGAAGATCCCATTCTTTAGAAGTGTATTCGTAAGAGACGCATTACCGGGCAAATCATCATGGTAAAAGAAAGCTTGCATCATCAATGTTGAAAGAGAAACCGTTAAGGGCATTGATTGAATGACGTAAAAACAAACAGAACAAACAAAATGCTTTAGAGTGTTTATGTAAGACCTCCGATCCAACTTAAATGATACCGCGGACGAATACCAATCAATTATTACCATACGCAGTAGCAAGAATATGGTATCGCATTTCGTTGCTATTAATATGCGAGTTTTCGCGATTAATTTGGTTACGTCCTGGTATCGAATGTTATCGACCAAGTGGTTCTGACCAAGTTGAAGTGCGAAAACAATATTGAGATGTTTTATTAATTAAAAATGGCAGTTGGGGTGGAGTAGATCTAACAGTTGGCAGGTGAATTATGTAATCGTACTACATGTACTGCAAATCGACGGAAAATGAGCTGTTTACTATTATTCTTAGATAGAATGGTGCTTATTTTGACTAGTCTTACTTCTAATATTTACATAACATATCCAGCTAAACATATTTTCCCAAAAATAACCTTAAGAAAAGGAGGTCGTATGTAATATTAAATAGGCCTATATAATACAGTACTCTTTTATTCATAATTAAACAGTTTTTAAGTACCTACTTACTGCCATTTATTTCTAATTAGTAATTGCTGGCCATTTTAATTTACAAAAACTTAAAATCCATTGTACTCGTTTAAATATAACATAAGAAGTGATGCTGTTTTGAAATTGGCGCACATATTCTCAGCTCACTGGTATTGTTGAATCTGGTCAAAGGAAAGCGTTACCAAACCGAGCTCTGGTATTGTCTTGGTCACAAACATTTCGTTAACATCGATACTAGGCCAACTGCGAAAACAAGCCTCATAATAGTTTGTGGTCGGCAATAAATTGCACTCAGAGGATCGAACGATGTCTAAAACGATTTCATTAACAGGCCAGAGTTAGAATCTGACGAATAACTACTTTCCACATTTCATACTGGGACAAGAGCCCCTAGAATGAAGACTGGTTTATCGGACAGATCACTCTAGTTTCGTCCAATTCCATTCCGATCACTGACGAGGCTAATCAGAAAGTCTATTGTGGAGAGAGAGCGTATGGAAAGAATATATCATCCCACCAGGCACCCATGAGATGGATGCAAGAGAACGATACTTACGACGTACAATGGGGTCTGACGTAAAATTCTCGTTTGCCGGAGACCCTAAAATACTAAAGCTAGATCACTTGCTTTAAGTATGTCGACTTTAGTTGACATGATACACTCACCACTATGCTAAGTTTCGACCTTGATCTGTTTATTGATGGGAAGAACTATATCTAGAGCAATACTGTTAATATCTTGCACAAGAACGTTTGGAGCGTACGTTAACAAAGAGCCAAGTCCTGCTTGACTGCCCCACCAAGTTGTAAGCGACTGGAATTGCCAAACTATGCCATTTACCTTACGGTCATGAAACGAGTAGTAGATTCTATCTCGGTATGATTCGTAGACAAACTAGGAGATACAGTCTATTTTAGGAACAATGAAACATATTAGTGATGGGATTCATAATAGGTAAAACGAAATGACGCTATCATCCTCATTAGATTGAGAGAAAATCAGTGAAAACTATACACTTGAGTAATAAATTGTTTTCACCACGCGTTAGCAAATCGTTACGAACATAATGAATGATGTTATGGATATAATGATGTTATGGATATACTAAACTTCAGGAACAATACTCCATCCTACTTGGCTATAACCAGTTTCTAGTATCGTTCTTCCACTTTGTCGATTTCCGAACCGTTCACGAACGGGAACGAACCAAGTATATTTATCCAGCAAGAAATAATATAAACATTAACTCATCAGTCTCTTCTGCATAGTAGATTAAGACTTCGGCTATTTCATCTCCTTTCAATAATTGACTAAGAAATCAACGGAGTTTAAAGCGAGCAAACGAGATATATTTAGACCCAGATAAATAATTTTATCTATCGATACGGAATGGGAAAAAGACGTTCCTTGAAAAATATGGGTGGGGATGCGAAGGAGAAAGCATGAACGCCGGTTCGAGGATTTTATATATGTACTATTTTACACCTTATACTAGGTAGGATTCATCGAGAACCATTCCCGAATAATGAGCAATGAGAAACTGGAATTAGTACTCATCCAATCAACGACGCTTCACAAAGGTGCACTCCCTCCTGCTGCAGGACACCTTCTAGAATCGAGTTCAAGTAAAATACTATGGCTAATAACGCATGCCAAGACTGACTAATTAAATCGTCTTAATCTATTGCTTTCCGCACATGGGAATTGTACGATTACCTGAACATAAATGCCTTTACGCAGCGTGATTGGATGGTGAAAATATCAACCTCTTTGGAAAAATCTAGTTATTATTTCGCCCTTTAGACAAGACGTAACAATACGACGGCTATGGATAGAAGCATGTTTACCAATGTCGCCTACGTTCTTAAGTGCGAGTTTATTCAATGTGATATATTTTCTCATCATTACATGTTTTAGCTGATTTTTTATGTATTTGTGTAAATATTGTTTTGGTTAATACAACATAAAAGTACGGACTATACTGATGCTATAAAAAAAACTTGTGGATGACCTGAAGGGTGAAAAATAACTGCAATCCTCGTCTGAATGATTCGTTTCTCCCCCCCCCCTCCACCCCAACTCAATTTTCCACCCAGCCCTTACTGCCTCACTCAGATGAGATTTGCTCATTTGGAACTCAATTAAGCTTATGACCAATTTATAAAGCGCACGATTCCTTTTTAGAAACATTCCAGCAACTAAGCTAGTGTGAACCTTGGCCTAGGGGCGTATTCTCAATATTTCAACGTGCAGTGTGTAGACTATGGAATAAAGCGATGTTACATTAGTAAACCATAAAATGGTGATACAATGTTTCATGTCAAACTCTTTTGTAGTGAGATATGAACTGATTGGAAATACAATGTATCGTGTAAAACACTTACTGTAGTGAGTTGTAAACCAATAACTGGTTACAATGTCTGTGCCCAGTTAGCAAGGATGCTGCGCCTCATAACCTGATCTCTGCTCTGTAAACTATTTAGATTATTGAGGGAGTGAGCTGGTTTGACCTCTTGTAAAACATGTTTTGGGCAGCTTGTGAGCTGGTTTGACCTCTTGTGAAACCTGTTTTATAGACAGCTTGTAAGGCGGTTTGACCTATTGTAAAACATGTTTTGGGCAGCTTGTGAAATGGTTTGACCTCTTGTGAAACCTGTTTTAAACAGCTTGTAAGGTGGTTTGACCTATTGTAAAACATGTTTTGGGCAGCTTGTGAAATGGTTTGACCTCTTGTGAAACCTGTTTTAGACAGCATGTAAGGTGGTTTGACTTCTTGTGAAACCTGTTTTAGACAGCTTGTAAGGTGGTTTGAGCTATTGTAAAACATGTTTTGGGAAGCTTGTGAAATGGTCTGACCTCTTGTGAAACCTATTTTGGGCAGCTTGTGAAATGGTTTGACCTCTTGTGAAACCTGTTTTGGGCGGTGAGGTGGTTTGAACTCTAGTGAAACCTGTTTTGGACAGCTTGTGAGTTGGTTTGACCTCTTGTGAAACCTGTTTTGGGCTGTGAGGTGGTTTGACCTCTTGTGAAACCGGTTTTGGACGTATTATGAGGTGGTTTGACATTTTCTTAAAAGTTTTGAGCAGATTGTGAGCTGGTTTGACACATAGTTAAAGCTTCTTTTGGGAGGATTGGGAGATATTTATCTCTAGTTAAAAACCTATTTAGGGCGGATTGTTAGCTGGTACGACCTCTTGTTATTGGGGCGGATTGTGAGCTTATGACACCCATTTACGATGTGCGTATAGTGTCATGGAGCTAGGTCCTGTTTCGTGTGCACTTTAATGTATCCTCAGTTTGACTGCACGTACTTAATTAGGGTGTCAAGGTATGTAAATACCATTGGTCACATGACTCTCATTTTGATTGCTTAGCCGCCATATTGGAATAAACATGGCGGAACATGGATTTTGGTGACCGCTTGTTTTTTGACCATTTGTAAACCAATTATATTTTTAATAGCTTAAATATTACTTTTTTTTTCGTATTTATCATTTTGTACAACGATTTTCCTGAAAAACTGAGAGTAGTGAAAACAAAATTTATTTGTTTTTGGGATGTATATTAGCGTCTTTATTGTCATAAAATTTTGTCAAAAAAAAGCAATGGTTTTCACGGAAAATTGGCAAAACTAAAAAAAAAAAAAAGGTTTTTTTAGCGCTTCTTTTTCGGCCATTTGTAAACTAATTTTCTTTAGTTGTTTATTTTAAAAATCTTTAATATTTCGTGAAAAGATTGTTTCTTGTTACAAATTAATTTACAGTTTTTTTTCCATTGGCCTTTGCAATGGAAGTACTCACGTGCATTAGTGCATACCTAGCAGACAGTGGCGCGGATTGTGTTTTTACGGAAACTTAAGTATTTGTTCCTGCAATAGTTCAGAGCATTATAACTGGAAAACACTATGCATGTCCCTTCAGTGGTCAGTTTATGTTAGCGTAAGTTATGGAAAAGCTGTGCGTATAACCCGAACGGGTAGTAAGAATAATAATAATAAAAATAATAATAATAATAATAATAATTTCCTTTATTATAATGCTGGCCAACAGTCGTAAGACCTATAACAGGCCAGTACTGAAAGTACACAAGTACCTTACAAATGCATATATTTACAAAAGAAAATAAGATAAACAAAAATGGCTAAATAATAATAATAATAATAGTGTGGAAAAGCTAATGTGGAAAGTTTAATGGAAACAGAAAAAGTTTAACCAAAGCAAGAATTAATTGATTACGGGGTAGATATTTAAATGGTGTTATATAAAAGGATGCAGAAATAAGATTCCGCCGAATCAGCTAATAAACACCTTCAGACTCTTCAGAATGAGTTAGTTAGATATATAGTAGGTGTTAGAAAAATGACAATATTTCAATACTGGAATCGGTTCATTGGTGTTCTAAGGTACCTAACACGTTCTTTTCTAGAATGAAAGTGAGAGCTGTATATGTCAACGCTGTTAAAAAGATCTATGGCAATGTTATTTGGGATCGACAAGACAAACTGCTCCTGATGGTGAATTATGTGATAACAGGATCGTTTGAGGTCACCAGATAACTTTCCTGAGCTGTACGATCAGTTCCTCTCTGGAGGATTTGTCACATCTTCGGGTATACATTTCAGCAGTGTTCCTATGAATCACGGTCTGTAACAAAACTACAACAAGCCTGCTAAAGGGCATGGAGGAATTGGCATCACCACATGAAGGAAGGAGTTGCTTAGCATTATCTGATAAAAAGCCCGAGAAAGTATAAATTTACCATCGCCTGAAACCAACGCGCAATCTAGTATCCCCTACTTCATGAATTCTCACCTTCTGTGACAGATCGGGATGAAAAGAGCATTAAGACAATGTTAGACTACATCGTGAGAATGTGAACCCATTTATCCTTCACGAACAAGGGCAAAGGGATCGTCTACATTATATAATCAGCCATGGCTCGGATTTTGATGATATGTCATATTTTAATTGGTTCATCACAAACAATGTGGAAATATGTATTATAAAAATAATTTTTTGTTAATTTTTGTTATTTTGGAATGTTAGGTCTTATTCTCTTGATTTTAGTAGTTTTTTAGGCAATTATAGGAATTTTTGAGTAATATTAAGGCATTTATGTTGATTAAGTACATTTTCAATACCATCAATATTTTATGAACCCATACACTTTTAATCACTCAGTTGTCAGAATGAGAAAACAATCCAGGCAGTGATCCTTGTATTCTATTCGCTTGTTTTATTGTAAAATATACATTTCTGGCGAGATACTGCAACTAGGCTGGAAAGGCTTGCGTTGGGAGGGGGTTTACTTCTGAAGTCGATATTTGTAAATCAATATTTATATTTATCAGAATTTAGTTAGTAAATACTTAATTGAATGGCTTTTTTTTAGTTTACATTTGTGAAGTACGTGTTTGATTTAGTCGTGTGCATTTATTACAACGCTTTGTTCATTTTTTAAGTAAATTTTTGAAAATTTCAAGTAATTTTTTTAGAATTTTTATGTCTTTTAAAGAATATTTTTCATACTTTTAAGTAATCAAAATACGAGCCTCCGATAATTAGCTGATGATATTGGAGTCAGACTCAAGAGATTACAAGCAGAACAAAAAGCATGTGAAACTTTCATTCTAGAGACATTCACAAATAAAACAAAACCACTTATGAACTCCATTAAGAGATTAAGGACGAAATAAAAGAAAAGTTTCCAGTAATTTTTTGATGTTATGAAGAAGGAAAGAAACAATGTAATGTGGTGCATTGAGACTGCAAAGGGAAGGGGGTGCAGCATACTGAAAATATTTTCATATGAGTTACACCAACATCTTTTTTATCACTAAAGTGTGCTTCCTGAGAAAAAAGTGCCAAGTGTGATCTAACATACGAGATTCTTGAAAAACCTTATCCAAATAAACTAAGATCTTCAGAAATACAACCGTAATGGTTTACTTTGTTTTATGGCTCAATCTGATAAATCACAAAAAGTCCATTAACCTAAATACCTTTGGGGATTTTGCCACAACAGTTTGGAAAAAGTGCGTTTTTTCACGGGTGAATGTACTCGAATAGATTCGATGTTTCATTTTTACTACGAGATTAGTATTAAAGGACTTGAGCATCGTCACAGAAGAAAGGTTGATCCAAATGAGCTATACATATCCAACGAAAAAACACCTCTTCTAGTAAATATGTAAGCTTACTGAGAACAATGGCGTTGCAAAGGCATTTGATTGCCGGGAAGGGTCTCGATTCTAGCACCCACTAAACAGCATAGAAACAACATTTATATAAGAAAATTATTAAGCGCTTACTAAAAATAAGAATGCAAAACCAATCCTATAAAAAGGTAGCAAATTAGCGAGCGTCAAACTAATAGGAGGCAGTTAAAGCAGTGAAAACTTAACCTAACAGAAGGTGCATGAAGTAGTGTGGACTCCTTACCTAATAAACTGCACCCAAAGTAGAGCAACTAAGTCAGTGAACTACTAACCTAACAATAGGTACTAAAGCAATCAACTCATAACCTAACAAAAGGCACTTGGAGTAGTACACTCTTAACATAACAAAAGGTACCTTGAGTAGTACACTCCTAACCTAACAATAGGCACTAAAGCAGTGAACTTCTAACCTAACAAAAGGCACTTGGAGTAGTGCACTCCTAGCCTAACAAAAATAAACTAAAGCAGTGATTTTTTTGCTAACTAAAAATATTTTTTCAACTTATTTCATTTCTTAGAAGATTTGAATGTTGTGTGGATTAGGGAAAAAACAAAGAACTGTACTATTGAAAATATTAAGTCAAAGTATGTCAGAACAGGTCATCCCTTTTTTCCTGATATTCGTGTGCTTCTATTATGTGAGAGAAAAAGTAAGTTTTTCGACAAAACATGCAGTACTAAAAGCTAGCACAGTAACAGCTATGCTTCTTCAATATTTTGGTGTGACCCCTCTTAGTGAAACTATGGAGGGGAGTTTTTAAAGAAAACTCATGGATCACATTTCTCTACAGCTGATAAGCATCGGTACCATCGGTATCACCCAAGAAGATTATTGACTTTGAAAGCTTGGTAGTGACTACCAGTTCAATTAAACTACACGTCAAAAGAGTCTGCTACCAGTGTTATCTATGGATTAATGAAGTGCCAGCTACAGAATGTCTTGCTCGACTCTTGAACCCATATCCAAATGGCGGCCCGCGACACATTAGAAAAGTTTAAAAAATTGATGTCATCCAGGAGTTCCTTAAACATGATCATACTTAGATTGTGTACAATTCTTTATATGCATTATTTGCTGTACCGTACTGTGAATCAATTATTATAATACTTTTAATGTAATATATAAGTTAACTAAGCGGGGAAGTAATTCATCGGATCGCAGCATCCTCGTCAACAGATCTACAGATGTTCCAGAAGTGTTTCCAGGAGAGTGAGTACTTGTTGTTCAGATTCACTTTTATTTTAGCAACGCGTTTTACTACCTATTAGACCATTAAGTTTTCAACTCACCTGTACTGATCACGTTAGTGGGTTAGGGATGAGAAGGGTTTCATTTTAGAGGAAGTGTACCCGCATTTACATTGAGGGATAGTGGGAAACCACACTTAGTACACCCGACAGGGATCAACCTTGATCTCCCCGTCATCGACGATCTTGTTTATTGCGAGAGTAGCGTCTTAGACAATGTGGCCATCGAAGAGGGTGAGATGAACGTTCATGCTATTAATTCTGCAAGTGCAAATCAGGGGAGATGTGTAGTAATCCTTCATATGAGGATGAGGAGTGAGGACTATGTATTGTATTCTTAAGCAGACTTAAACTTAAATAGTGCTATAAGTTATAATATTTATTTTAGCCAAACAATGTTTTTTGTAAAGTACAAGTCAAATAAATTCTGTCTACTAGTATTAAAATAAAATGTAGTTTTTTTGAAACATTAAACAGTTTATTTCTAAATTTAGTACCGTAAATTAAGTAAGTGAAGAAAAAAAATATTACATTTTTTTCTCGTTTCTGTTTTCTCTGATTTTTTCCAAAAACTGCTGTGTTTTCCGACAAAATTATGACAAGAAATAAATAGCTCTCAGACCACCGAACTAAGAAATAAAAGAATGCTAAGAAACAAGCGATCACAAAAACCCCTTCCCGCCATGTTTATTCCAATATGGCGGCTAAGCAATCAAAATGCGAGTCATGTGACCAATGGTATTTACTGGTTCCATGACTAATGTATTTACAGTACATCTTAATATATTAACCGTCTGGACTTATTGCATTTTATTCTAATGGAGTTGGGATGAAGAAGCTAGATTTAAAGTAATTACAGCCGAATTTTCGTTGAGTGTTTGCAAAACGTTTAGGAAAAAACACCCAGTGTTAACCAACCTTGCCTTGACCTGCATTCTACATCATATTATGTGGCTGAGCTTTAACCCATCAGGTTACAAAATAAATACATATTTCACACAATGTGTAAAACAATGTTTGTGGTAAGGGCTAAATCCTGAAATTTCGGGGAAAAGTAAAAACAGTAAAAATATTTAAGAATCAAATAGCCAAAGCTATTATATACGCTTTTAGTGAGGATTTACTCCATCTAGATATATTCTGAAAATTGAAAAATGACACCTGGACAAGGGAAACGAACCCGGGACCTTTCTCGTAGTAAGCCAAAGGTCCCGGGTCCGATTCCCGTGTCATTTTTCAATTTTAGAACATACAAATATTAGCAAAGACACTCAATAATACTACTTTTGGACCCGAGGAAGTTTCTGGTTAATTTAAAACACCTTGATAATTGAGAAGCTATCTATATATTATGTATAATTTTAATGTTTGTTTGAAATTGTATACGTATTTAATTTCTCTACAAACATTCTATTTATGTATACTACGCCCAATATTTCGTTAAAAATATTATATGGATAGGTATCGATTTAAATTTAGAATGATATGTAAAACACTAAACAGTGATTTAACTTAATGAATTTCCACCAAGAAGGAAGCATTCCCATCCATAAATTATTTTGCAAAACGTATAGTATGGGAAAGTGCACAAGCGGCAACGCCGGAAACCTGTTTCCATGGCTGCCAAACATTGAGCCGCGCATTACTTTCTTCACAACATTTATTGCGAGAAGCAAACAAAATACAATCAGAGCAGACTGTCCACTCAGCACTTGTGCCTACCAAAAATAGCCACCGTGATTGAAGTGAAGGTGTTTCGCTGGTGAAGTGAAGGCCAGTACGGAAGTTCTCTCAGAATCTAAATACACGTGTTTTGAGAGAACAAAATGTTCGCTCGGTTACACCGTGGAAATTAAAAAGTACGGTCAAAACTGGGATTATTTGATTTGTTATTACTACTAGTGGTGCCCGCTATGCGGAGGGTCATAGGACGTAATTTCACTCAATGTCACTACATCCTCAGAGTTATATAACATTTATAAATAAGAATGAAATTAAACGTAATGGTAAAACACAATACTAATGTTACCTATAATTATTATAAATTGTAATTATAACAGTATTAATAATACTTGTTACATGCCCTGATAATATTAATCCTTACCCGCTTCGGTGGCCGTATGGTCCAACACATTACCTTCATCTTAGACTAGACTGCCGAAGAAGGGGAGATCGGAGTTCGATCCCTGTCGGATGCACTGAGGGTGGGTTTTTTTCCTAAATGGTTTTCCAATCTAAGTCCACGCTAATGCGGGAGCATTTCCTCTCAATTAAGTCTTCCTATTTTCTAACCCACTCATGTAACTGGTACATAGGCGTATAACCCAAACGAGTAGTAAGAAGCGTGCTATAATAATAATAACTCCTATTTAAAATAAAATAAAAAATACCCTTTACCAAGGGACTGTTGTTTTAAAGTACAATTTATTAAGCTATATGTGTTTATGAGTGGCTGAGCATAAGCTAAGTTTAACTATAGGATTCTGGTATAGTGAGACTTCGAGGAAATAAAAACATGTATACAGTGTTGATTGCATTTTAATTTAATAGTAGTAGTATTTCATAGGTATTGGTATTATCGAGGCTGCTTTCGCCTTTAGGAGGTGCGCGAACTGTGCGGCCGCACAAGGCCATCCGATTAGGGGGAATCTACGCTGGCTTTTAGGTGACCGAGGTTAAAAACAAGTTGGGGGGGGGAGGGGGGATTTTTAAATGCACGCTCGTATAGTATAAGTTAAATATTGTTAAAGTGTAAAAACAAATAAAAATATAGCTATGTGGTTTGATTTACTGAACGAGTTATTAGTCGATTAGCATTTATCCGTCTGTCTTTGGTGGATATGCCTCAGGATAACTTTTGAACGCATTAACCAATTTAATTCGAACTTGTCACGGTTTTACAGATCAAATTTGTTGGGGAGGAAATTATAACGGAGGGTTGAAGATAAATCAACACTTCTATGTATAAAAACACGGTTTCTAGAATTATTATAATTATTATTAATAATAAGAAGTATAATACTCTATGTTAATGATGAAGTTAAGGCTATCACCTTTTCTTACACTTACCAAAAATTACATTTATAGTGTAAGCTAAACTTAAACCTTTTAGGGCATTTCCTGATGCCTTACACGGCTGAAAATGTATATGTAGGCAGAAGCCACCGGAATAACATTAAACATAAATTAAGTTTGTTTAATGATTTTATTTGGGGGTAGGGAGGTAAAGCAAACAACATGGAAAGTTACAGATGCAGAATACGTGACTTTACGAACATATTATGAAACTCGTTTTAATAACTCTTATAGGTGTCTATTAGACGAGAGATTTGAAATTCCAGTAGCAGTTTTTTTTTAAACTAGTATATCTATTAAAATATATAGCACTATATTCGAACCAAAATCACTTTAGATATTTGTAAAATCTTTTGATAAGAATTAAACGAGCTCTTAAGATGAAACTTTATACTTGCTCACGTCCCCTAGTAGAGAGGAAGTATTGTGATAATCAGTCCTAATTCGAGACTTTAATGAATGTCAACGTTTCATAGCCCCCCTTGAATCCTATATAATGATTTTCTCTTCCGTTCTCCTGAAAAGAACAAGCAACTCGGTGAGGCCAGAGGTCGCCAATCCCCATTTCAGTTTGCATTTTGATAAATTGACAACATTTCATTTAATGCATATAGACTTACTATTTTTACAGTAGGACTGAGTCAAAATTTAAGTATTTTCGAGTGTTTCTAAAACTCACCATTATTAAAATTAATAGGGTCACACGAGCGTTATTTTAACAGACCTAGAAGGTGACCTGGCGGTCTAGGGGTAAGGTGTCGGACTTCTGTGTTGGGGGTCCGGGGTTCAATCCTCGGTCTTGGCACAGATTTAACTGATTTCCAAACCCTTTCTTCACCTCTGACAACGCGTGTATTAATCACAACTTGTGAATGTGGGGAATGCCAGGCCTCCACCGTGGTTCGGGTCCCACGTTAACTGTAGGTCCTCCATTTCATCTCACAAGAACCCTACCATTACACATTAGTGTAAGTGCGTATAACCTTAACGGGTAGTAAGACGCGGTGCTAATAATAACAGACCTAGAATGGACGTTTGACCATATATATATATATANTTGTAAGTATATACATGTAAATTAGACACATAGTTTTAGTATTATATATATATATATAATACTAAAACGATGTGTCTAAGTTACATGTATGTACTTACAACAAATCATTGAACAAACTATATATGTATTTATTATTCAACACAGCATGAAAAAAAAATCTTCGAACCTCTTAAAAGCAATTACATACCATACATAAAACTCAGAAAAAATGTACTAAATATTTGTTTTAGGCTAATATAATGAAAACCACTGCTGCAATTAAACTCCAGATAGCCAGTGTTCGGATAGTCGGGGTTCTACCTAGGCCTATATAGTTTCTAGCTGTTTCATTAAGGGTTAAGAAGTATCGGATCTTCTAAGAGAAATCCCAATTTTTGCTTCAAATTACAAATTTTGACTCTGTTTTAGTGTCAAAAAGGGTTTTTATTTTTTTCAAATTTAATTGCGTACGTTGTGACAATGGATGGAAGTATATTCTCAATCGTCATGGTTTGGGCTGAGGATCGGTAGGCTAGGTCAGCCTGGGCATGTAGACTTGAATATTCCAACTAGGCAGGATATGATATCGCAGATATATATATGGTCTTGAAAGGTCGGAGCAGGCAGGTCAGGATATCTAGTACATTCCAGCATGGGCCAGTTTCCTAGATTGAGTACGCCTCAAGTGTGGCGCTACACTAAACACGATACCAACATAGTTCAGAATGGAATGACCAGTTTCACGTATTTCATATATTGACTGGCAACCTGACCTAGACGCGGATGGGAGGATAAAATTAGAATGGACCTAGGAAGAGAGAGGGTGTACTTTTGTAAGTGCGGTAGTAAACGTTCGAGTTTCTAGTGCCATAATTATGGTAAGCAACTATGGTAAAGTAAAATAAAACCAATGACTTGAAGGTATTTTCACAAATAAATAGGCCTAGACCACAGACAAGGTATTCACTAGAGCAACAGCCTCTAAATTAAAATGACTGAGCTCATTGAGAGAACTCGAGTCAAACTCAAGAATCGTTATGTGCAGTTCCAAGTAACAACAATGCTTTCAAGCAGGCAGTTTTTAAAACAATTCACACTAAATAACTGTGTTTTATTAGAGAGCAGGCAAAAATTGATTTTTAGTGTCAAAGTTAGGTTCAATTAGCGGCCCCACCCCCTTCCCGTAAATCAACTTACCAAACGAGCTTACCCAGATTGCAATTTACAAAGAAAACGAATACAATGTTCCTATGATTGTTCATTTGTCTAGTTGTAAACAATCTTCAAATATCACCGGCTAGTTACTTGTCTGAAAAGGTTTGTTCGTTGAAAGAAGATATGGTGGTAGGTTGAAGGGTGGGATTTTTAGTACCTATTCTATTGTGTTCGAACCATCACACTTTTACAAGGAATCATTTGAAAGTTAGTTGTTTAATTTGGAAGTGCTGTTATCGCTGAGATCTGCAACTTCCACTCTACAGTGTCCAAGCACTCTTTGTACAACATACATGCATGATGTTTGACTTTGATTGATAATAAAATATAATTTTTATAATTTATAATTGGTCAAATGTCGAGTTAGCCCGATGTGAAGGTTTGATCAAGGATCAGAGGTTTCTCATGAACGATGCATGACTTTAATCGATTATCGATTGAAAAATAGGTATCATGTATAGCTCTAACAATTATCAAATTATGTCTAAGTATAATAATTAGCCTGGATTTGTGGTTAAATGTTGACTAATGTGAAGGTTTGATCAAGGATAATGTGTCTCCCCTGAACGATGGATGATTATTATAATAATAATTATATGAGTAGGAATTATGTTTAGCTCTGGACAGTAATCAAATTATGTCTAATGGTGGGCTAAGATCAATAGTAAAATATCGTTCAAGCATGAGGCATGGCGTTGATCAATCACCAAATGTAATGCTAGTATATAATACATGGCTGTGATTTAGTCTAAGTTTGATGTAAAGCTGATCAAGTCTACGTAGGATGCAGAGTTCAAATAAAATATAAAATGTTTAAATATAATGAGTCCTGATCAATGATCATATATTGTTTGAAGCATGTATTTGATTAAACAACAAATATAATGTATCATTCACGGCTCTGATTAAGCCTAAGTATGTTGCAGAGTTCAGATCTATAGTAAAATATTGTTTAAGTATGATGTAGAGCTCTGGGAAATCATCAAGTATAATGTATCACGCGGCTATGATCAAATCTCTCTGATTAACAATCAAATGTTATTTAGGTATGATGTGGAGTTCTGATAAATGATCAAATACATGTATGTATGACGTATTATTCAGATCGATGATCAAATGGCGAGTAAGACTCTGATCAATGACCGATGATTGAAAGTATGAAGCATGGATCGATAACTATGATAAAATGTTGTTTATGTACGATGTATAGGTATGATTAGAGAACGAAGGTAAATGACGTACGATGTATAGGAATGATTAGAGAATGAAGGTAAATGGCGTACGATGTATAGGAATGATTAGAGAATGAAGGTAAATGGCGTACGATGTATAGGAATGATTATAGAATGAAGGTAAATGGCGTACGGTTAGGTAAATAAGCATCTTGTTAGCCCGACGATTAGTATTTCGAGTTGAATTTGCAAGTTCCTACTATGATGAGGAGCTGGAACGGCCAAGCTATGATTCTATAGCGTTTTGTATGGTACTAGGACTGACGACTTAGAGAAAATATAAATATAAATTTTTCAAAATTCTGAAGGGTGGGAACGGTCAGATTATATATGATTCCATAACTCTTTGTAGTGTACTAGGACTGCTGATTAGGGACTAAGATAAAGATGAAGGGGTAAGCCCATTATGTTATCATGCATATCAATTTTCGGGATTTTGAGGAGCAGGGGCGGTCAGGTCAGCCTATGATTCCATAACATTTTTGTAATGTCCTAGAGCCCATAGCTAAAGTTTAAGATAGGAATGGAATTCCAACTAAATGTAGTACTTATTTATTTACATTCAATGGACTACTGACGTCCAGTAGCTTTCCAAACTACTTATTTATCTCACGTATCCCAGGACGAGTCGATCCAATCCAGTACGCGCCCTATTTTACATAAGCTACAGGGTGTTTGAATTCACACGTATTTTGGTTATTGTGGTTGAGCTCAAAGTAGTTCAAAACTATCTTACTTTTGTACCAAGGAATATACTATATACTATTAAGATATTAAGATATTCAGAATCGAACCAAAATATTCCCGGGGCGTTTTTTCCCGATCCTGACCATAGCCGAGATATGTCTTGGACCCCACTCACCTGGGAATGCCTGATACCGACGGCCGCCCAGTCGACGGCTGGGGTGGTGGGCAAGCCACACCTTGGTACAACAGGACACTGGGGGCAGCTGGCACCCCCACTGCTGGTGTTGGCCGGCGAGTAGTCACCTGACGAACCCTGGAACACAGCGCAACTTTCCTTTTAACCCGAACATTGTTTAACTACGCATAGTCCGGACACGACATCAGCTAATTGCTCTGCATTTCTCGTGGTGAAATCACAGGAGCTAAATTGAGAAGAAAATTATCAATTATAAATGAATGATAGAAAAAAAGCATTTCAGTGGTAAATATAGTGAAAAGATCATACACACCAAGTTTTCCTTGTTGAAAAAAGGTAATCTTCTTGGGAGAGAATAGAGTGAAAAAAGAGCAGACAAATATTGTCTTGTTAGTGAGAGAAAATGTACGTGCTACTCCAAACCAGTTTTTGCTGAACTCCCATTCATAGAAAACTCTCCACGCTACTCCTCCTTACGTAATTTTTAAATGGAAGCATCCTGCCCCCAGCTTGATTGGGCCAAGGAGTGAAAGAAACTTCCCTCCAGGTTCTAGCTAGCCTAGGAGGAATTACACCCTCGCTCCTCAGTTCCTGGACTTGTTCAACCCTCTGTTCCCTCCTTTTCCCTGACCATTAAAATTTACCTTTTTTCTAAGTTGCTTCTCAATTAGTTTTTTGGGTATGGACATAGATACATCCCTATACTCATAATAATAGCTTCGAGTGTATGATTAAGTCTTTGAGTTTCCGTTAGTTGTTTACTATTCGCTTTGGTCCTAGAGCTTTCGTGATTCCTCTGGTACACCTCCTGCAACAACTCCTAATTCAGCGATCAAAGGAAGTAGAGGAAGAAATCACACCACCTTTCTTTTCGTACGTCGAAAAGAGACGTTACCACTGTGGGTTTGATATCTTTATCTAGAACAACTAATACTGGTATAGAATCAGTTTGTGAAGAAGACATGTCATCCATATATAAATTTGCTCATAGTTTATACAAGTATAAATTCACCGGTGGGACGAAATGAAGTCTAACTCTATGCTCTAAAGGATATTAAGATGCAGGTTCGATTAGAATCCTCAACATCGAAATGCCTGTCACAGCTAAGGATGCAAGCAACAAGAATTAGGTTGAGAGAATGTAAGTGAAACATAGTATCGAAAAGATACACGTTCTCAACGTTGCCAAGGATATGATTGACAAATTTTTTTATTTTCTTAGTGAGAATACGGATGAGTTAACGAAGTTTATAGGACATCTGAGGGGTCAGATAGGCAAAGAGTCCAAAGAACCAAGTTCTTTAGGTCCAAAGTTGAAAAAAAATTAGATATCATTCGCATTACAGAAGGATATATATGATAATGGAATATTATTTATAAAGGAGGCTTATGTCTATCAAGATTACAGCTGATAATTTCAACGCGAAAGACGTTCCCATACGCAACATCGGTTAGTCAAAGACAGCTCCGAATGCAGTTTATAAAGTTTATGCTGACTCAAATACAAAGGTGGGTTTCACCTACATTTAATTTGAAATAAAGCCTCACATAAAAGATTCTTTATATTTTATGCTGACATTTAAAAATCAACCTGAATATTACTTTATGAAGGCCGGAAACGTTTGTCATCTTGAACATGAAGGAGGTTGTCTGCGTATCGAATCTTATATCTATAGAGCCACCACCTTTCAAGGTAGCAAAAGGAGACCCGTTATATTTTATGATGGAGAAATTTTCACCGGTACCTATTACGCTGCATGCCCAGATGTACCTTACGTACGACTAAATATAACATCGATTATGTACATTTTCTGATAAATTGTATCCTGCGTCATGCCAGAGAAAGTTGCCAAAGATATCATCAAAGCGAGTAAGCGCATTGAATTAAAGCATAAATAGTTACGGAATGCACGACACGACAAACTCTGATATCGTCGCGAAGGAAACCTTCAAGCCTACCACAGAACCGCCAAACAAGATGATGAAGATGGTTGTTACATGATCAGAACCAGGTCCTATTCATGGGAAGATAGAAAATGAGGAAGACCTGTCTGAGAGAAAGACTAACAAGCATAAATTGAATTATTATCTTTACACACCACTCTCTCGTTCAGATAGAATATACATTGTTCGTTACGATGGTAACTTAACAAATTTGGGGGGAGACATCTTGTTTGATGATAGCGAAGTTACAGTAGAGCTCAACAATATCGTGGCTCCTTACACCTGAGGACTTTTAGAATTACTCTTCAGAAAAAATCTTTTGTATCACACCAAGGATAATCTCGAAGACTTCAAGACTGATCGAGGAAATGAACGCACATCATTCAGGACGTTTCAAGTAACACACAGGACCGATGTATTTACGCATCATTAAGCCTATGTTTCCTCCCGAGGATAAGCTCGAAGGAGAAAAATTATACAAGGAGGAGTCAATTACTCCTATTGGGATGGTCCTAGTGAATTGGCCAATCGATTACGACTTTTACACACATTAAAAGGAGCAGGTCTTTGAAAGTATTGAAAGTTTTGATTGGCAACGAATTAAAGAGGCTGGGATCATACTATGAAATATTTCGCATACATGATTCAAGTCCAAAATCATGTCCATCGTCAAGAAAGAGATTACACGAGAGCTTCATCGTCCTGCAAAAGGACGTTTTGCTAGAAGACATGTAAACGTATGACGGTTGAATGATTTATTACAGGCTGATCTGGTAGAGATGATACCCCACTTTATATCGAATACATTATACAAGTTCTCAAAGTTATCCGTCTTTACAAAAGAGCTTGGGTTGTACCTGTCAAGACTACGACAAGGAAGAACGTTACCACAACTACGGTGCATGTACTTCTTCAACACGTGGCTCCAAACAGTTTTCCATTTGTATGTCATCTGGAAAGGGATAATGGAACGTAGTTTTACAATGCCGATTTCAAAGCGCTCATGGAAAGGACGAAGATCATATATTATTTATTCACCGTACAGCAATGTTAACGGAATATGGAACGATTCAACTAAACAAATGAAAACATGATGTGTACAAGATTCACAACTACAGGATCGTATCAATGGTTATATATATGATCAATTATTTAATAGACGAAACCTATATACGTTAAGGAGGTTAGATTTCTACATAACGTCTATCAACAAAAGATGTACGACTAAAGCATCATATCGATGGATATCTTTACTAGATGAATACAACCGAACAATATACTCGACTACCAAGATGATACCTATACAAGTTAAGAAGGATAGTCTTCTACGTATCGTCCGTCTACCGACACTCCAAAGCGATATGTCTAAAGTAGCTTTGTATCAGTAAGCATAACAACCTTTTAACAAAGTGCTATTCTACCAACTGGTCGATATAACTGTTCAAGATACGTAAGGTAATCGTAACAAATCTTGAAACTTTCCTGCTCAAAGATATGAGATAAATACGTAAGGTAATCGTAACAAATCCTGAAACTTTCCTGCTCGATTATATGAGAGGCAAACCCATTATGGTAGAAACTACGCGATAAGGACCACAGGAAGACATCGTATCCTGATGTATACTTCGTATAGAATATTATCAGACTACCTAATACAGGGCTGTCCCCAAATGGCTTATATTTGACGCTACAAAAAATTCCTTGATTGATACAGCTAAGATTGTCACGCGATTTGTATAAAAGAGACAGAGGATTTTCATACTTAAAGCAATGTTTCACAGGCTAAGATACACCAGGGTTGCCACTATTTTCTTATTACCAAATTCCATGTGTTTTCCAGGTTTTCCAGAGAAAATTTTCATTTTTCCAGACACCTAATAGATATTATAAATATAATTATAGAGGCATTTAATTTAATTTTAAAGAAAATTTTAGAAATGAAGAGTGGTAATTTGTCATTGGAAGCATGTTTTATTGTGCAAGAGAAACACATGTTTAAGAATTATTTGGAAAATGATGAGAAATGAATGACACATTTTCTAGAAGGAAAAATTGGTTATATTTTCTGTCTACCCTAAATGGAATGAAAAAAAATATGGGAAATACCAAAAATTCAATTTTGAGTTTAAATGTGGGGGTGGAACGAGATACGTTTGTGTTATTAGCGGGGGTGAGTGGAGGAAGCCGAAAATGCGCGGCATTTGCCGAACGAAAACGAGTCGTCTCAGTTGCACTCAGGACTTATATCAAGCTGATGAGGTGCTGGTAAGCATAGTCATCATAAATGAGACGTGTTCCAATCAGACTGCTCAATTCTCCAGTTACAAATTTTAGTCTATATTGTTCCGCTTGCAAGCACTTTATTGCCCAAATTCACTAACAAATTCCAGTAAATTCTAGCTTTTTGGTGAAATTCCCTGTTTTCCCGGTTTTTTCCAGACACAAATTCCCTGTCTTTTCCCGGTTTTCCCTGTTTTCCAGGTGCGTGGCAACCCTGTACACGTAGATGAGATGAGCAATAAGGAGATTGGAGAGGAATACTTGAGATATAGTATCGCAGAAAACTATGTAATAGGTTATAAGGAAACGTGTTATTCTATAATCCCTGGCTAAGATACCATAAATGCAGGATGTGAAAGCACAACAGACTATGGAGGGCTGCGTCAGCAACAGCATAGTTTTACTTCTGAAGGACGAGTCTGAGATTCTCCGCAATCCAACAGTCGTAGAACCGAGTGATCCGAGTCCTGATTATGAACATGTCACTGTGTTAACAGCAGTTGAGCTCAGACCAGCCAACGATCCTTTCAGTGAGTTCCAGCAAGAAGATGTATGGGCTGTCGCCATGACGATGTCAATATTATTTATTAGAGTCATTTCATGTGTGTGTGTATACATGATTTTATTATCAAACTCAATATAGAACACCAAAATAATCTATTTTATTTATTTCACTTTATTCATTTAAAAATGGTTTTTATCATTAATTTTGCTTATATCGCAACATTATGAGGTATAGTCTGGATGGGTAAAGGGGGTGTATTCTGAATAAAGCCATGAGGAATAGGGTTAGAAGAAAGAATTCAGCAGAGTAGATTAAGTAAGAGTATAGTCTGGTTGGAGCAGTGCAGAAGAGGGGTGGAGGGGCATGGTCTGGATGGAAGAAGGAAGTACAAACCAGAAGCTAGGTCTATCTGCGTATGTAAAAGAACGGTCCAAGCCGGTGATAGACCGATAAAACACATTATGTTATGCAATTCATGTTACTAGCGTCCCAGGATAAGGACTTTGATGAGGGGTGGGCGGGAGGAGAGGTACACCACACGCGATGCTCCATCTAGCTTGACTATCACACAAACATACATTGTCATGCCTGTAAAACTGGTTAACCTATATTGGAGAGGGTATAGTAGTTGGAAGGGGGCCAGATTTCACACACTCCCACCAGACGACCTCCAACGAATCGTAAGTATGAATGATTGAATTAAAACTGATTAAATTTAAGTATCGCGTTCTAAAAGTTTAGGTGTATTAATACGTTGGTGATTTCCTGAATAGTTAATACATGGAAGAAAAAAAAATATATATATATATATATATACGATACTTTTTTTTCCATGTATTAACTATTCAGGAAATCACCAACGTANTAATACATGGAAAAAAAAGTATCGTATATATATATATATATATATTTTTTTTTCTTCCATGTATTAACTATTCAGGAAATCACCAACGTATTAATACACCTAAACTTTTAGAACGCGATACTTAAATTTAATCAGTTTTAATTCAATCATTCATACTTACGATTCGTTGGAGGTCGTCTGGTGGGAGTGTGTGAAATCTGGCCCCCTTCCAACTACTATACCCTCTCCAATATAGGTTAACCAGTTTTACAGGCATGACAATGTATGTTTGTGTGATAGTCAAGCTAGATGGAGCATCGCGTGTGGTGTACCTCTCCTCCCGCCCACCCCTCATCAAAGTCCTTATCCTGGGACGCTAGTAACATGAATTGCATAACATAATGTGTTTTATCGGTCTATCACCGGCTTGGACCGTTCTTTTACATACGCAGATAGACCTAGCTTCTGGTTTGTATATATATATATATAAAAATATATTAAGACAATATTTTGAACAAAGTTCATATTCTAAAATCCCAAATTTATCAATTTAAAAAATAAGTCTTCATGAGATATGTGAATTAATATGTTTCATCCCTTTATTAATTTACTAGCTTTTCCCCTGAACAGTTTTCTGAAACAACACAACAAACGCAGTATTAAAAAAGGAAAACATTAAATTTCCAATCTGAATCTTTTACGCGCGTCTGGTGTTGGATGAAGACATTCCCCCTTCAGCTCAGTGATCAGAACTTCCCGCACATACCCCGTGGGCTTAACTAAACACCACAAACTGGTTTCCTTATCAACACTTGTCAGTTAAAATAACTGTTCTGTTTTTGTACTGGGTTTGCTTTCTTTAAAAATGCAATTAGATTATTTCTAGAAGAATTTTACACTGAGTGGACCCAAATTTTTCCAAGTATTGTAACCTTTCCTAAATTAAAATCAATTTCTCAACTAGTGAACAGATCTCTCTCTCAACGTTCAACGATGGATACAATTAGGAAAAGTATTATCAAAAAATCTTAAATGATGCATAACCACTTCCAGGTTAGGGTCCTGTTGTATGAAAATTGTCTACAACGCGCTAACCATCTATCTTGTAGGGCTTTTTGCAATATAGCAACGGTTAGTTACACGTTTCAATAGGTAAGTGTAAATTCTCCAAACCAGCAAAAACGATTAAACCAATTGTATCCTGTCTATACACTTTAAGAAATAGGAATTTATCTTCTCCTCCAGGGAATTTAATCCTTCCCAGTACTGATTTTAACGCAGGTCTCTTTATATTTTGTGAGGAAACCTGTCAGTCAGAAAGCGATAAAATGAATACAATGTCTATGTGCTATAATGAGTTCTGGCGTTATTAGTTGGGATGGCTGTTTGATAGCACCAAAACGATAGTTATCTGTTCCATGTACGAGTACTATTAGACTATTAATGTGTTTATCTAGTTCTTTAGAACTGACATGAACGGGTACAATCACGAGTTGTTTTCTCAGCATTAGTAATTATTGATGTAAGTTACAAATTCGTCGTATTTGGCACTATATGTTCCGTCTCTATAAACTCCGTACATACTTATTTTCAAAAGGTAGTTGAATACCAACATATATTTATCTTCTGGCAGCCAGTTCGAATAAACAGGCCATAAGATGCACTGATGGTGAAAGTGGAATGTCTGGAAATACGTATCTTTATTTCCAGGGTGCTAGTGTACGACCAGTTAACGTCTTTGCTTTATAGTTTTAAATTTGTGAATACAACATTAGATTCATAACGACTGCCAAAGTTATGTATCGCCCTGTTAGCGGTCCGTGTTACATTATTTATTTATTTACGTGGTTTTTTGATGTCACTTCTAGAGAGTGGTAACACATATTAACAAGAGTGGCCACCCCTGTTAGGGGGTTGTCTTGAGGCCTGGATGGTCCGTGAGGCGAGCAAAATGTTTATTCTTGAAAACGTGGCACAATAAAAGGTTCCTGTCTTTCCATAAACACGGTCGACGCCGGATTAGAGTGAACGAATCGTTCGTTCCCCCGGGTCAGTTTGCTTGATAAAGTGCACCAGTGATATTACCTTACCAAGAGTAATGTTCAGTTAGTATCAATGAATACTTAGCAAAAAGCCAAAGTGAAGTAGACCCTACTCTTTTTCTATTCGATCTTTAGTAGGATACGTAAATTAGCAGATTAGACTACAGTTTACTTTTTGTGTGTTACATTCACGATCTACGACGACTGTATTTTTGTAATATTGAATAAAATTCCAATAATTATTGCTCTACGTACAAAAAACAGTCCATTCCAGAATTAGTGGTCGATGTATATATGATAAACCACACATCCTGTAGCCACTTTTTAATATTGAATTATACAAACGGCAGCATACAAACAAGGTAAAAAATAAATGGCAGAGTAGACGGTCATCAGAATATTGTAAATGAAGGATCACCTCAAGAAAAAATAAACGGAAGTTAAAATTAATCCTGTAACGTGTTAATTCATTTTTAACACGTAAACGCAATGAAGCCCTATAAAAAGTTAAAACTTATACCATCAGATCTGATAAGTTCTAATAATGTGTGGCAGATATAGACTCACTGCGACATCACAAGCGGGAGATGCCCAATTCTCATCATAAGTTGCACCAGCGAACGGGGCAACTCGGCTTGGAAGACCAACACGCACACATCTAACACCTGAGCCAGACGACAAGTAAATGAGAGAGGTTTCATTCCAGAAGATACCAACAGCCATCGGCTAGCATGATGTCTGCTGATTACCACCCCCTCTTTGTACATAGAGAAAACCTTGCCAAATTTTATTAGTTCCACTGGTATAAATAGGCCTATCCTTGGTTCACGTATATCTATTCTATTGCAACCACTTGACGGAGGAACTGCTGGAAGATATTCACGAGCATCAACTAGGAAGACGTACTGAAGACCGCAATGGTTGAGGCGTCTGTCTCTCTTCGCCGCAGAGCAGGCTACGGCGTATACTATAAGTATTGATGGATGTCGTAATATTTAGTTGATCTTTGAGCTTTACTGTTCAATGTCCTTATGACGTAGTTGTTGTATATCAGTAATACTGATTTGTTTCCCTATGCCCTTAAGGCATAGTTTATTTTGTTGATCCTTGAGCTTTACTGTTCAATGTCCTTATGACGTAGTTGTATGTCAGTACTACTGACTTGTTTCCCTATGCCCTTAAGGCATAGTTTATTTTGTTGATCCTTGAGCTTTCTATGTCCTTATGACGTAGTTTTAGTATGTTAGTACTACTGACCTTTCCTATGCTCGTATGGCACAGTTTATAGCTTTATGCACTGCCTTTCTATGTCTATTACGCTTAGTCGCAAATATTAGGGTCAAGATTAGACTCCTTAGACTATATGACCATGCTGCGGCTATTTTAAAGAACAGAATTTAATAATGTAGAATACCAGGTTATCTATTCCTATGTTTCACGGCCTAATTGGTTCTGTAACTGACACTTCTCTTTGATGTGTCTGTGTATCGGCTTGCGGTGCGCAACCTGTGGAAGTGCTACTTGTCCATAATAGTGGCCCGCGGGGTTTTTGTCTATTGTGTACGGTCCTCTTGCGGTATCTTTAGCGTTAATAAAAATGATCACTATTGTATCTAGTAATATTATTCCATTAGTAGGGTAACATAACTAAAAAAACTCTTGATTGATCAGGCAGTACTAATTAGGAAGAGTCCAGCCATAGTATCAGTAGCATCTAGTTTCCTGGTAGTTCATCTTGAACTAGTTGTAAAATTATAGTTTTGCTTCTAGGAAGTTATAACGTTATAATGTCTAACTCTCTATGGAGTTAACTCACGCTAATTAGCTCATGCTAATTACCTCCTTTGTAGATCCTTAAATTAGGACTAAATTTGTGTGTCTTAGTTGTTTATAATGTTTATCAAGAGCAGTAGCTGGAAGTCTCAGTCAGCAGGCAGGAGTAAAATCATGTATAGTAAATTTGTAATTAGATTTGATTACCGACACTAATTCATATTACCGTGGAGTTGCTGCCTTTCACCCCATTTGATAAATTAGTATTTCTCCTGCTTTAACGAGTTACAAGCTTTCTTATTTACACCTATCACCTATGAGTGTGAGTTATAGAGTGTACCTTGGTGCTTCTTTGTCGAGCTATATTTATATATAATTGTATTCATTCGTATTCTCAAGTTTAAACAATGGATGGTTTGAATAATTTCTAACTATAATACTATGCACTTTCTACTGACTTGTTTGAATATTAATAGATTGATTGGTTAAACTTATAACATATTCTCATTCTTTGTTTCTTGAAATTAACCTTTGTAAGTACAACAGAGGTTGTAATCCTAAAGAAGGATATCATAAGTAATATGACATTATTAATCATAGTAATAAAGGTTAGGCAGATCCTTCCAATTCCTGGGACTATCCGTTCTAATATGGGGCCACCATAACATATGAAATCAAGAAGGTACTAATCAATAAATAATACGTAAATACCTTTAATTTACGTTGTATACTTGTATAAATTACTGTGAACGTGATGAGTTTGTACAGTCATCAGTGATTCTACAAAACCAATGGTTCAATTGGTAAATGTAAACAATGTAATTACCACTTCACATACTCACCGAACGTTTTACAAAATAACCAGTGAGTTTATAAAATTACAAACAGCCACTGGTGCGTGTTATTAAGTGTGTGGATTTATGTCCTACATTTTCGTCAGCATGCATTAGGTATTTTATAAAATCAACGGTAAAAGTAGATAATACAGTTCACTTAACACACTTTCACCATACTGTATTGGCAAATTTATAAAATCTTTGGTAAATGTAGTTTTACAAAATAACGAATTCATCATATTTACAGTAACATACTCGTATTTATTATACAAAAATACAAAGGGAATAATTTTCTAAGTTTTCATCAACAATCCTACAATTTGGAGATATGATATAATAAAGATGTAAGGACCATAGAGGATGAAGTCATGTGCAAATGTGCAACATATGACGTGCCTATAATTATTCAAATACATAATAGCAAAATTATAACATTTTAACAATACTTTAAAGACTCGCCACCTCACATGAGTGACATATAGATATACTCACTACAATGATGATCAAAATAGTAATTTAAATAACAGGATAAATCTTTCTAGGCAAATAATAAGTTTCATTTACTTTATAAGTAACAAAAGTAAATATACCTGGACAACAGGCTAGATTATGTTAATCCACATATTAGAAGATATTACACATAGCAAGATTCAATTTTAATATAAATATTAGATAGTATTCAAACGACTAGATTTTATTTCCGTTGTAAGCCACAGTAAATATTAGAAAATCACCAGATCGTCTAAATATTATGGATTCAAATATTCTCCAATTTTAATTCCAAAACTAATTTGATAAATATACATTTACATATCAGCCTCTATTTTCTACCTGGAGATCGTGATATATGACAATAGAAATTTCCTTAAATTCAATTTAAACTCTCTGTCATAAGTTTGGCATTAATTATTCTCATCTTAAATCAACTTAATCAAGGTCTTTGTATACAAATTTACGGCCAAAACTGAAATTCAGATACAAAATAAAATTAAGTACGAAAACCAATTTTGCTAGAATCATCGATTTTTCCTGATAGCAAGTTAACACCTCCTATATGAAGAGTCCCGCCAAGAGTGGTCTATAATATCCGCTCCACGACCATATTATAATGATTGTGTCAGCCCCCAAAAAGAGAGGAAATAAAAGAGAGGGAGACATCAAAGGGGGCCACGTGGAAGGGAACGTATTAAGATATGGCTACACGAGCCGAGCCGCACCGCAATTTATTAAAACAAGCATAAGATTATTGTAACAAAAAAAAATTATATTCTTTATATATTGAGTTATATTACAAAATAAGTTTGTTTTTATTTTTACTTGCATTGGTTTTAACCTATTTTCATAAAATTAAGTTAGCTATTAATTACGAAGAATAACGTTTTAAGTTAGCTAATAATTAAGAATGTTTGTTTTTGTATATAATATTGTTTATCTTGTACGTAATGTTTGAAACAATGACTACAGCGTCACACGTGACACGGCTGTGAAAGAAATGCATAGTTTTACAAGTGCTGGCACAGTGACTGCAAATCAGTGTTTTTAAAATTAAGGTCACTGTGAACACCAATATCGTAAAATCACTGTTTCGCCCATCCTAACAGTACTTAGGGGTTGGCATGAAAACCAAGTTCGGAAGCTCCCGGACATTTATTTCCGGTGGTAAGTGGCTACACGGTCCGCACCGAGCAATGCTCTCTCGACGATTCGTCCGCGCCGGTGGGCTCGTGTAGCCATTTGCATTTTAAAAACATGGGTCGCATTCCACCGGGAAAATGGTGTGCAGTGCGGCTCCGTGTACTCTGGTCGCTCCACGCGGCCGGAAGTGACGTGTTGTAGGTTCTTGGCGGAGGAATATGGCATCACCCGGCTAGGTTCTAGGTCTGTAAAATTGTCGCGGCATCAAGCAACGTTCGCCCGTTCTAATACCAAGGCGAGGTAGCTTGTGTGTTGGACGATATAGATGGCGCGAAACTTGGTTGTGGGGCAGAGGGCGGAAGGGCACTTTGGGAGCTACTTTTGTAGTTCATCCTTATCATTGTTGCATACTACATGATTAGTCTAGTGGGTATACTTAAAATGTTACCGGCCTCAAAATTAATCACTTTTATAAAACCTATATCGACAGTTCTTAGTTATTATTATCAAAAAATACCATCCTCATGAATTATTGATGAAAATACCTTCCAAAGGCTATATTTACTTGATTCTACTTTGACGCAACTTATAGCGTGGTGCCATAGTGTAACCGATCTTACCTTTAAAGTTGAACGTAGGGTTCATACTAGACGCAGACCATGCATCACCGCTAGCTTGGCACAAAACAAACCCAAACAGAAATATATTTTTTGCACCTTTATTAATAATTGCGTCATATGACTTCCAAAATATCCTTTTGAGGATAAGTGTTAAACTTGCATACAACAAACATCATGTATTGTGGGTGGAGTTGATAAGACACCAATAACAATGAGACAGGAATGACTAACATATTTATCCCGTAATTTATGACTAATTAGTTTCCTCTAATATAATTGCAATAAATAAGATACAAGCAATAAACATACCAATTTAAAGCACACAGGTTTCACGAAGTTAAATGAAGACAAAGAATAAAAAACAGAATGTGAATGTTCAAGTCTTAAATATATATTATTAACAAAGGAGTCGTATTTGTTATGTTAAAATATTACAATTAACTCCACAGAACGGGTATTGGAGCCCAAAACATGACCAGCGATATCCCAGGGTATCTAGCCAAAGTTAGGATGTTTCCTGACATTTGCAGGACGTCGTTCCACTAATCACGATACCATTATTATTACATGGCCCCTTCTCCTTTGTAAGCAAAATTAATATTCCCACAGGCTTAAGAGCTTTCATTAAATTCTTTCCTTCTGTTTCTTGACATTATTTTTATAAAGCCCAAAGATTTTTTTTCTATTTAATTTCAAATAATCATAAAGTGATTTTTATCATTTATATTTAAAATAGAGGACCGTTGCAGCAATGGCTGTTGATTACAGTGTTAAATGTATTCAACACTTTTATCGAGAAAAGTTATTTAGAATGAAGCCTCACTCGACTTTCTAGTTAAAAGGTGTTCTCTTCAACTTTTCAGAGATTGCTTTTGGTGTTTAATTTCAAGCAAAGCGTATATTTTCCCCTTCACACCAAGATGAGAACTAAAGTCTGTTCAACATATGAATTGTTTTCTTGAAGGCTTTTATCCCTACCAGAAATCTATAATATAGTAGGATATTGGTAGGAAAAAAGACCTTTCAGAGTGTAATTCCTACCGTGGAGGGAGTATACCCCTTCCTCAGCTCTATATTTGCTGTACCACACCACTCAAGTAGGAATTTAGTAGTTTGTTTTAACCAAAAAGAAATGTTTTATTTGTCAGTACACTTTCATACACAAATTAGGGTTTCTGTGGCGATGCAAACACGCACTTGCCTAGTTTCCTCGCAAACAGTGAATGAGTAGATATAAGAGCCATGCGATTGTTACCTCACTCACCCTGGCGCCGAGAAAGCGGGCCTCCAGCAGCTCCTGTTTTCTGGGATCCAATGCCGCCTGGAAGTGTTCCATCTTCACCACAGCCCCTACAACACAAGGTATACATCAAATGTTTTCTGGGATCCAATGCCGCCTGGAAGTGTTCCAGCCCCTACAACACAAGGTATACATCAAATGTTTTTCAAAAATTAGTACTAAGATTATTCTTTAAGGCTGAGCTGGTTTTAAACACATCGTTTTCACTCTTATTAAGGAAACAGTCAGAGCTGTTCCCATACACAAGCGAACAGAATCTCTCCCTAATGGGGGGAAAAGGTGGGAAGAATCAGGTGGACGATGTTGCAAATATGGGGTGAGGAGATTAGAGCACACGATATGTAGTGGACCTTTGGCCCTTCTTTGATGAAAGTATACACATACAGTTACAATGAAGAAACAACAACTATGTAATGACTTTGTTTCATCCCTAAGATTAATTATAATTACTACATTAATTTTTAGCCGTACACATATCCATAAATAAACTGAAATTCTGAATGGAATTTTTGTCATTTATTTAGCAGAAAATAGACAAACATATTGTGAGAATACATAGAAAGAAAAGCTTTGGCAACTTTATCAGCCGGATATAGATCCTAAAACTGTAAGGTAAAGTTTTATTAACATAAGTGCGCCTAATGATGCGACAATTAAACCTTACACATAGTTGTTTGTGACTCAGTTCCATATATATATTGGATAAGAGCTTATTTTTAGATTTTCCCGGTTATGTGCCCTATGTTCCCCTTTATGGCAGTTCGAGAAAGTACCAAATAGAGGTGAGCAATGGTTTTATTTATAATAAGTTAGTCATTTGCGAAAAAAATCAGTGTGGTTTCCTTGATTTATAAAGAGCACGGATTACTTTACTATAGATGTTATATATAATTAACCATTATCTTCTTTAATACTTCAAATATAACCTTTATACTTACTCAAAAGCAAGAATTTGTTAGCGGGCATTAATGTCTACGTGAGTACGTAAAAACCAGAACACAATAATTGGTATTAAAAAAATCTCGAAGCATGTTATTAACAACTATTTTATAATATATAGAGATAGTTTAGACATCATAAACATTTTTAACCTAGAAATTAGGATGGATCTCTACGTCCTAACACCCCTAAACAAAAAAAGAGCTGGTCTTTACAATGTTTGAACTCATGTTGGTATATCTATCCTACCTGGGACTACGGTCGAAACTGTTGATACCGTTCAAACGTGTTATTTAACCACAATGGGGTTATACCTTGAGGAGTAATAGTGATTTTGATTCTAGTCCTAAAATTAAAAGTAGCTTAGTGATTGCTGATATTTGAAACTCTTGAATTATTTTTGCGAATGGCTCTTAACGATTTTGCTTGGAATGGGCATCTCGTGAGTGTTTTAGATGATAAACGTGTTCATTTTTCTAAAAAATAAAAAATAAGGTGGTTTAATGATGACTAATTTTTTCAAACAGACAACAATTGTATTCATGATTTATATTTGAAGTTTAAAAGTTTATAAAAATTGTATGTTTTATTTACTGAGGAAAACTATTTGGAGATATTTTAAAGATATTCAATTTCTAAAATTTTACTAATGTCTACCAAAACAATTTCAAATTTTCAAAAATCAATCTTGAGGAGTAATCTCTCCGAAAAACAGTTGTAAAGTATTATTTATCATGTAGATGGCTAGATACAAAAACTCATTAAGAGACTAAATGACGGGAAAACGAAATATCAATCTGAAAATGTGTAAACTTATGTTATAAATGATGCTATGGAATAATAATCCGTTGAGTCCCACAAAATACCAGCTGGCGAAAAAAGAAACCTTGGCAGAAAATTGCACCAACCATATTGAATCTTTTTCTTTTCCAAGTTTAGTGGCTAAACAAAATGTTATAGAAAGCTACTTTTTTAAATACAAAATGCTCAGTATATCATTGATAATATTATATGTGTGTGTGTGTGTGTTCAGGACACATTATTATCACAAAGGACAGTCTGTTTAATACTACATGGTACTGAGTTTGTTCAGAAGCTGTTTTCATTGACAAATAGAGATGAGATCAAAAAATGATATAGAAAAAAGTTGTAGATAGTTTTAAAAAAACGTATAAACATCATCTTTAGTACATTCGTAGAGTTTAGCATGAGCGCCAGAAGCGAAAACAATAATATCCAAGCCCGCAAGAGAGTCTTGTTCTCAACTTTCAGCTTATTTTAGAGCAAACAGTGAACACGTAGGTAGGTCACTACACGATGAGTCAGACTCTCAGTATTAATAAAGTAATAATATGAGTGAACAATGACCCTGGGCACGGAACGATTCCTGGATAGCTCAGTGGTTAGAGCATTGGCGTACTAAGCCAAAGGTCCCGGGTTCGATTCCCGTGTCCGGGTGTCATTTTTCGGAAAGTAATAATTACTGACAGTCTTAGTGTTCGTGTAGGGGCAGCACTGACTAAAATACTGATGCATCGGAATTTTCTGATCACATCAGTCTCAGTCCATTCTTGCAAGTGATGGGAGAGATAGACAGTAAGACTGACCGTGCGCGCGATCGTCAGTATTTCCTTCAGTCTCAGGAGCAAACATGGCGGCGGAGCAAGCAGACGTGAGTGCCCCAGTCGTGTTCGCAGATAATGTGGTGGAACGACCAAAGCATGTGGTGGTTTTAAGAGATTTAGTAAAGCTCTATGAAACCATGATAAAATTATGGGACACCTCGAATGTAATGTACATAAACATGAACAAAATAAATTAGCCCCATGGCTTCTTTGGTGCTGACTGACAGCTCACAGCTGATAGCTAAAAGCTCTAAAAAGTTACCAGACAAAATTATGTATCCCTATGCTGAGCCATATGATCTGCAAAAACATATGTTTAGCAGCTGTCACTTCTGACGGTCAAAATTTAGGTATATACCTAAATGTTGACTGTAATAAGTCAGCTGCGAGCTGTCAGTCAGCACCAAAGAAGCCATGGGGCTACTGTGCATAAACATGAAAGCAGACGCAAAACGTGAGGATGTAAGAAAGAAAATGAGTATGTTGCGATCAAACTAGAGTAGAGAGCTGGTTTTCGATCAAGGCGGTCAGGAATCAGCACGGCCGACGTATTTTAACCGTCGTCGTGGAACTTCTATGCTCTCTTATCATTCATGTCGTTGCAAGTTGCATGCAGGAGCCGAGACTAATACAAATAATGACGCGATGACTGACCGTTTAAGGTCTCGTAAATACTGATGTATAATGTTAGTCAGAATTTCTAAAATCTTGCAGTCATGAACATGGACATAGCTACATATGAACATACATATGAGCTTGTTCATCACCCCTCTTCCCCTTTTCAATGACTTGAGTATTCGAAAAGAACAAAGTCTTCTCTTTTTGCCACGTTTTAGAATAGTTGCCTTTGAGTGAAAGTTTACCACAGTGTCCAATATATGTTGTGTATGGTGGTGATTTGATTCAGAGAGTATTTTGCCCAAAAATGGCTACTTTATCCCAAATTTGATACCACTATGTTGATTTTGTAATTAAGAACTACAGTAGGCATAGTAAAAGTAGAAATAATGTGTCCGATGGATACAATTTTGGAGCCAGTACTAAAGACATGAATACATGAGACGGGCAAAGTAAACATAATCGGAGATTTCTGCGAATCCTACAATGATACCAACTACATAACAACACAAATTTCTTTAAAATTCACCAAACATGTCGAGGGTCATAGATCTTCTCACTGCTGGCCTTCAAATGGTGGACATCATGATCGTGCACACAGCCATAAATCTAACACAAAAGGGTTTGCAATCAATTGTGATTGGAGAAGAAACAAACTTGACCTTGATACTTATTGCTCTTTCAGACAAGACCTTAGATGTCTGCTTTCTTGTTTTAGGTTCACAAACACGCTAAAGGAAAAATCATTCAAAGTAGTTTAGAGGTTTTTATAGCTACAGTAATTCGTGTATTCACTAACAATACTATTTTTACAATTTAAATTAAATGTAAATGAAAATATTTTTTATTTAATTTTACCCGGTTAGTATTTACAGTAATTTTAAATTTGTTTTTAAACAGTGATCCATGCAATGCACGAAGGCAGCTCTAGGTTTTTCCCTTTTCTGACCTGTGCCCTATAAAATATCCTGCTATTTTCTGAGCGACGTCAAAACATTGTTGTATGCAGTTAGTGAGCGATAAATTGAATCCACAATTATTCATTCAAGATAATAAGGAATAGCGTAGCATAGAGCACCGGATTTTTTTCTTCTTTCTATTTCAAGATTCTTCGTGAGAGTTCTGAAGCACACAGAAACTTGTTCTTGGAGAGAAATATAATATTTCATCCACGATGCTCGCGTAGTGTTTTGCATCGGTGATCCACAGAGTCAAAGAATGTGTCACGTGATGGCTAAAGTCTTGTTGCAAGTTTCATGAAAACACCGATCCACCTAATTATTTATAAAATTGGCAAGTCTTCTAAAGGTTTACAAAGATGCAGCATCAGTGTGCCCAGGAATCGCGAGTCCTTGGATGGCCAGAATCTTAAAGGATGACGGTATGGTCATTAAAGCTCTCATGTTTTATTATATTTATATTTTTTTAGCACTGGAAAGTTGGCACAAGACATTCACACCAGACTCCATGGTCCCCAACTTTAAGACAGATTATCGGTGGTATTCCGATATTTAGTTTGTTTTTGTTGTTTTTTATTTTGCAAACGATTTATTTCAGTTTTGGAAGCTTGAGATGTCTTTGCAGGAGTTTCGATATGTGCCAATAAAGTTGTTTTTTGACTCCTTGATGATACATCTCCACTTTCACTCGAGTTTTTTTTACTATAAACTTACCTAGTTTGTTATTTTTACGTACAATAACTATATTTTCAAAATTCCTTACTTTTTACATAAAGCAAGCTCTGTATTCTTCTTTAACCTTTGGGGTATGGGGTTAAAACAACAACACGATGACTGGCGGCGTTGCATCCATGCAACATCCTATAATGTTCTAAATAATAATAAAAACACATCCTTTAATAAATAATATTTTCATTGAAGTAATTATTAAATACATATTTGAATATTATATTTTAGTAAATTTTATTTTAAAAAAAGAAAGAAAATTACAAGAATGTTAAAATCTTACAAAAACATAGATTATTATAAAAAGAAGAAAAAGAAAACATTTAAGGCATTATTTGAAATGGTACTGTATTACAAAGTTAATGAAAGAGAGGATGGCTTGTTCCCTACTGCACCACAATGTTGTTTTCTATATTCTCACCAGGCAGGGGCGGATATTTATGATCCACCCAACCCAAGCAGCTAAAACTTGGAGGGTTCGAGGGTGCACACCCCTAACCGCCGGAGGAGGCAAGACAATTTTCGAACTATTAATACCTCTATAAGCTATCTTGAGGATTTTATGAATAGTATTATTGTGGACTTGGGTTTAACATATTTTAAACTAGTTGCTAACATTGAAAATATAAAAAGTAAGCCTAGCCTTGGCCCAAAGAAAATTGTTTTGAACATCCTCTAATAAACTACAAATTCTTTAATTTTTTTAAACTAATTAGATACTTTTATCTTCACACTTTAACTTCATTCCAAACCCTTCGATAGTTTTAATCAGCGTGCTGTTTTTGACAAACACCCTTTTAGTCAACTTGTAGATTGCTTCTGGGAAAAAACTGAAGATAAGAAGGGCAAGGAAAATGACGACAGAAAAAGCTATTATTATTATTATTATTATTATTATTATTATTATTAGATTACTCTGTGGTTTGTGAGAAGATTTGCCACCTACGATTGTACAAACACCGACTATCCAACCCATACATGTTTTCAAAGGAAACGATTTTTACGCTGCCATTGATGTTACAAAATGTGGCTCAGCAATTCTATGTATCTATATAATATGAAACCAATTATGGATAAATTTGATATTTACGATAATTCAACCAAAAATGTACAATAAATAAATATTTTCCTCAACCCCCGTAATGCAGGTGTACTACGCTAGATCCCTGCACGAGCAGGACTGCAGGGGTCTATTCCCCGCCACTGACACCAGGTGTATTCCAAAGTTTTTAAATTCACCCTCCAAACCCTGCTCCCTTGGAATATAAGTGTAAGTTCAATTTTTTTCTTATGTTATCTAAATCTTTCTTCTTCTTCTCCCAGACGAGGCTGCACTATAATGGCGTCACTCTAAGTCTAATCGGGAGCCCAGCAAATCATTTGGCCAGAATGATGGCAAACTCTAATAACTATATGTACAGAGTTAGAAATAGCAGTTTTAGGATGTGGGCAACGTTCAAAGTTAAATGTGTTTATTTGAGTTCATTTGCGAAGAAATATAAAAATATGGCTATACCTACCTACACAATTATATTATATTTATACAACTTAAAATGTTAGTCGCCTGGAAATTTTCGTTCATGAAAGATAGCCCGAATAGGCTTTTATTACACCTTTCTCCAAGAATTTTGGGTACTTTTCTTTAATACTAACTAGTTCTTAAGGTGAGGTGTCCAAAGATGTCCGAAAGGTGTTATTTGTCAAAAATAAATAAAATTATGCTTAAGTAGCAACGTTTAGTTTAATTTCTTCACATGATGATAACAACAGTTGTTGAATATATGTCAGGGGTATCCTGGAATTTGGCGAAAACTTTTTCTCTTCATTTAAAAAGTTTCTGATCCAACGCCGCTATGCTCATGATAGATATTCAAAAATTGTTGTGGTCACCATGTTAAAAAGATTAAACTAAACGTTACTACTAGAGCAATATTTTATTTATTTTGGTTAAAAAGAGTGTTGATATAAAAAAAACTGTAAAAACACTGACTTTTCTCGCGTCCCCTTAATCAACACCTTAGATTAGAATAAACCCGCTTCGATGGCCACGTGGTCTAACGCGCTACTCTCGTGTTGAACTAGACTGCCGAAAAGACGGGGAGATCAGGGTTCGATCCCAGCCGTGTGTACGGAAGTTTTACTCTAAACTGTTTTCCCTTTCTATCCACGCAAATGCGGCTGCACTTTCTCTAAACTAAACATCCTTAGTCCCTAACACATTAGTGTAATTAATGTATAGGTGTATAACCCAAACGTGTAGTAAGACGCGGTGTTAATAAAAATATTATGGATACCATTAAAGAGTAATAATATTTAGCACCGTGTCTTACTACCCGTTCGGGTTATACGCTTTAAGTACTAAATACGCTAATGGATTAGGAATTGGGAAGGTTGAATTATAGGAAGTAAACCCGCATTTGCGTGGAGGGAGAGTGGAAAACCATTTAGGAACCCC
>CABFVZ010000318.1:301493-373329 GCA_902151445.1 Timema monikensis
CCCCCAGTTCACCCGACCGAGATTCGAACCTCGATCTCCCCGTCCTCAGCAGTCGAGATCAACACAAGCGCGTTAGCCAACTACGCCAAACCAATGCTAAAAATTCAACGGCCTACTTCGTTTATTGAATATTACCGGTAATTATTCTTACAAGATTGTGGCGACTAATCCTAAATTGACCGACAATACCTCAGACTGTCAATTTACTATTAAATTATAGGGATCAACCACACATGCAAAGCAATACATATTTTTTTGTTGACCCCAGGGTTTGAAGTCGGGAACCTAGGACGTTCTATAAACTGAAACATTAAGTCATACCTCCCACTTCAAATGCTTCTCACATTTATTGCGCACAATGAGGGGGAACAAATCAAACGTTAAAACTGCCCTGAAGCGAGGGTGGGTGATAAGCTATCTTTTGGGGTTCATTTCCCTCAGCTCCAGAGTACAACGTCGCTTGCACAGCAAGGAGTTAAATGCGAGTGTAAAAATAAATATCGATCAGTGAAATCGATCGTGTACACCACATTTGACTAACATCCCGGCATTACTTGAGATTACACAACAGAAAGGATGTGGGAAGTAAGTGAAGGCGACATTACCTATAGTTGGCAAGGTCCATCTGAAAAATGAGAAATTAAATAAACGAAAAATCATCGATGGCATAGTTTGATGGCAAACTTTGTGCAGATTGTAAGCAACACAAACTATTAACGCAATGGCAAGTTGCCCTGGCGCCTGAGTTAGTTCATCTCGTTGCCACAAGATCCCGCCACTCATGCACGTCATGCTGGTTGCAGCGGGGCGTTTTTCGGGCGCTCCCCGTCCCTCGATAAACATGGGAGATATCCCTAGTCAGTCACAGAAGCGCGCGCCACCTATCGGAGGCCCCTACCTTGCCCCGCCCGGATACACTCATACTTACAGAATCTACTAAATAAACGCTTCGCAATGAAGTAGATAAGATACCGGCGGGCACAAATTAGTGGACGATTTGTGACGGAGAGAAGGTTCAAACTAGCGGCATCTTCGTACCTACCCAAGTTCCGCACGCCTACCAACGTGTCAATGAAATCTAACGTGTAATGTTTAACTAGGGAGGTTTTAAACAAGCCGAACTTATTTATTCCCTTCCATCTTTTCTTACCTAACTTGGGTGAACAATCTCGGCCAACCTGCTTACGAAGCGACCGTCTTGAAACACTCCATGGCCAATGTGTGACGGTTGGAATTACGCAATGGCGACAGAATTACTGCTTTATTCGTTCCCATTCGACGTGTCAGGGCGGCGTTCTGACGTCACAGACACTGCAGCGACGACAACTGTGCAAAGCTAAAATTAACATTTACTTCGCTTTTCTGTGAAACTACAACACAACACCGATTTATGATGCGAAACAAAAGGATTACTAATCTTAGGTTTTGCCGTCTTGGATCTGCGGGTTATTTTACTTTATTTTACACAAGTTTATATTGATTCATTGCAATGATTTGTATTCTACAATCTATAGTATACGTCTCTATTCTAAAACAGAACATCTGAGAGTAATTACTATTTTATAAATTAATCCACCCCTAAAATGACTATACAAGTTGGAATTCTGATCAGTGACAACTCCTAAGCCATAGTATATAAACCTTATTTTAATAGAGAAGTTGGAAAGGTAATCAAAACATAGCTCTTATGATCATAAAGGTCGGGGTAAGATTCACGAACGCATGCATTGGGGTGTTTTTGTGTGTTTTCATCCTCTGACTCCAGACTTTCCCTCTAGCTTTAATAGCAAGCATGTTAATATAGGTTCTAGACATTTTTAATTGCTTGATAATTTTATTAATTAAGAATTTGAAAAGTTAAAATTAAATAAAAAGTTAATAAACCTTTTTTTTTACTTTCTTGCTATTTTACAGGTAGAGAAAGTATTGTGATCGTAAAAAAATCGAACTCAAGATTTTGCTGAATCTTGACGTTTCATAACCCTCAAATACAAAAATGTGGTTTTTGACTTTCCGTCTGTCTGTACCTCCAACTAGAGCCTAAACTATTTTATCTATCGGGCTAAAACTTGGTATCTAGGATTTTCATAGGGTTGCCTCAAGGATTTTTTGGAATTGGATATCTAACCCTAAAATTAAGGGTAGTTTACTGAAGGGTAAAAAGAGAAAAAGTCGATTGTCTCAAAATCAGCTCTATAAATATTTTTATTAAATTTCATTTCTAAACATTTATAAATATTCCAAACAAAATGGCTTCTCTAAATATTTCGGCAAAATGACTTTAAGGGATCCGGTCTGATGAGTAAGTTATCTTTTTTTTTATATATAATATCTCCTAAACTATTTGAGATATGAAATTATTTATCGTTACAAATATGTAGGTCTTTTTATAATACAAATATTTTGTAAGCAGCATATTTTTATAAAACCAATAACTTTCAAGCTATACGTAAATATATATATATATATTGTTTATCTTTTAGAACACAAAAGGTAAAAGTATTGCGACCGCAAAGGAAAATCTAACCTGAAATATTGATGGATGTCGACGTTTCAAGGACCCCCCAAACCTTAAAAAGTGGTCTTTGCAATGACGTTTGTCTGTGTGTCTGTTTAAATTTAAATTAACAGTAGTTTAAGAAAAGGCGCAAAGAGAAAAAATCGATTTTCTCAAAATCGACTCTAAGATTGTGATTAAAATTCGTATTTAGGTGTTGATTAAGATTATAAATAAACTGGCTAATTTCATTTTACCATGAAAATTAATTTTAGGGTACTTTACAGAAGCAGAAACTTCCATATCTCCGCAACTATTTGAGATATTAAATAACTTATCATTGCCAAATGGTAGTACTATTAAAAATAAAAAACTTTTATATGAAATATATTTTTATAAATCTAACAGTTTCTGAGATATTGGCAAATATATTAATACAATTTTGTGAGCTTTAGTTATAAAGAGATACTAATAAAGTTTTAACTCAATAATTCTCTAACGCCATAGAGTAATTAAATATAAGTAAGTCTCTAAAAGTTTGTGTTGTTTTTCCTTTAACCTCTCAGGAGAAATGTTTGTACAACAATGATCTATATCCATTTTGGACTCAATAGTCAATATTTACATTTTTTATTGGTCAAAATTTATAAATGAGGAGCTTAATAGTAATACGATGGCATGAAGATTTGAAACACCTAGTAAAATGTTGAAAATTTTAACTGGAAGTTGAAATTTTTAGAGAAAGTGTTGACCCTTGTGGACCCAACATTGATCTTTTTTATCGGTCCAAACATACAAATGAGGACATTAATTCTTTAAAAACAAAATTATAAAATCTAAAACCGGGACTATAAAAAAGTTTTACATAAATATAGTGCAATTTATGCTTGTGTTTGCTAGTGTATATCATTTCGTTTCACATATATTACGAGTTTTGAGTAAATATCTTCATTTTCAAACAATAGAGTGAGAAAGTCCGTGCGGAGTTCCGTACCATTTATTTAATTTGTGAAACGGCTGTGTCATCAGAGTCACATCAAGGTGCGTGCGACTGGATGAGTCATCGAGGCTGTCTTAAACACCAAAATTGGTATTATTATAAAAATGCGGGACCATATAAGACATATTGTACTAATTTCATTTGTCATTTAATTGCGACTTGTGACACCGTTTGCACTACTATGTCGTATATTTTTAGTATCTGCTTTCAGACTCCAGAGACCAAACTGCGGGACCCTTGTGATGTGGCGTATTATCTATATCTATGAAGCGCCGTAAGTTGTATAAAAACTGCGTGTTATTTAGTGTTATTATTATTATTATTAGCACCGCGTCTTACTACCCGTTCGGGTTATACGCACTTACGCTAATGTGTAATGGTAGGGTGATTGTGAGATGAAATGGAGGACCTACAGTTTAACGTGGAATCCGAACCACGGTGGAGGCCTGGCATTCCCCACATTCACAAGATGTCTTGTCAGAGGTGAAGGAAGGGTTTGGTAATCAGATAAATCTTTGCCGGGACCTAGGATTGAACCCCGGCCGCCAGCATAGAAGTCTGACACCTTACCCCTAGACCACCAGGTCACCGACTATTTAGTGTTATTTAGTGTTACAATAATCCTATAGAAGTGGCTAAGATTTTTCTTGTATCTGTGATGGTTTGGTGAACGTTTAGTGGTGATAATCAGTAAAAATGCATTAGTAATAAGGCAATAGGATATAATAACTTTTATTTTATCCCTATTACACCTATGTACTTAAATAAGCTAGTGGGTTAGGGATAAGGAAGGCTGAATGAAGAGGAATTGTAATCACATTTGCGTGGAAAGGGGGAGAGTGGGAAACTATTTAAGAAAAACCACCCTTAATAGACACCCGACCGTGATCGAATCATGGTCTCCCCGTCTTCTGCAGTACAATCTATTTCGAAAGTGATGCATTAGACTAGGCCGCCACCGAAACGGGAATATTATGACTTAAAACGTGATTGTGTTTTAACAAGATATTCACGACAAATTTATCTAGTTGAAAAAATAATGTACTGCGCGATCACGGAATCTCTAAATAAGGCATTCGGCTACCCTCAACCTTCAAATAAAAAGAAGCCACCAAGTCATTGATAACCAATACTGTAAATACAACTTCGGAATAAAGAGAAGAAAGTAAGTCACTGATAACCAATAGTATATTTACAACGTGGGAACAATGAGAAGCCAGTAAGTACTTGATAACCAATACTGTATCTACAACGTGGGAACAAAGAGAAGCCAGTAAGTACTTGATAACCAATACTTTATATACAACGAGGGAACAAAGGGAAGCCAGTAAGTACCTGATAACCAAAACTGTATCTACAACTTGGGAATAAAGAAAAGCAAGTAAGTCACTGATAAGCAATAATGTATCTACAACGTGAGAATAAAGAATAACCAGTAAGTACCTATTAACCAATACCGTATCTACAACTTGAGAAAAAAGAGAAGCCAGTAAGTACCTGATAACCAATAATGTATCTACAACTTGGGAATAAAGAGAAGCAAGTAAGTCAATGATAACCAAAAGTATATTTATAACGTAAGAACAAAGAGAAGCTAGTAAGTACTTGATAACCAATAATGTATCTACAACTTGAGAATAAAAAGAAGCTAGTAACTACCTGATAACCAATACCGTATTTGGAACGTGGGAATAAAGAGAAGCAAGCAAGTAAGTCACTGATTACCAATAGTATATTTACAACGCGAGAATAAAGAAACGACAGTAAGTACATTATAACCAATACTGTATCAACAACGTGGGAATAAAGAGAAGAAAATAAGTCACTGATAACCAATAGTATATTTACAACGTGGGAACAATGAGAAGCTAGTAAGTACCTGATAACCAATACTGTATCTACAACGTGGGAACAAAGAGAAGCCACTAAGTACCTGATAACCAATACTTTATATACAACGAGGGAACAAAGAGAAGCCAGTAAGTACCTGATAACCAATAGTATATTTACAACGTGGGAACAATGAGAAGCTAGTAAGTACCTGATAACCAATACTGTATCTACAACGTGGGAACAAAGAGAAGCCAGTAAGTACTTGATAACCAATACTGTATCTACAACTTGAGAATAAAAAGAAGCTAGTAACTACCTGATAACCAATACTGCATTTAGAACGTGGGAATAAAGAGAAATCCACTTTAGTGGACGAACGTTCTAGGCCCGGACGGTTGGTGTGACAAGACCCGTGCAAAATCGCGGACGGGCGAACACCGCGTGAAAGGATCCTGACGTCACTCATGACTCTGCTGAATACAAGGAGAAACCAAGGCTCAAATATCGGTCGGGTCCACTGAGGGTGTTCTTATTAATGGTTTACCACCCTTATTCCACGCAAATGGGTGTAAATTACCTCCAAAATGCAGGGTGGCTATAAAACATATTTTACAAAATTCCCTGACATTTCCAGGTTTTCCAGGCAACATTTTTCAATTTTCCCCGACAACTTCTGTCCAGTTTTTATGATGCATGATGAATTTAGTTTTATTTACTATTGATCACATTTATAAAAAAGTTTGTATCTACTAAACATAAATAGTTTTATCAGTTATTTAAAAAAAAAATTTTTTATCTAGGTATTATTAACTTTTGTTTTAGTGTTTAGTTTGCGAAATTAATGGGATATTTTAGACATTTTTTTAATTCCTTGACTTTTCCTTATATTTGGTTAAATTCCCGTGCATTTCCCTGTCATTCAAAAATTCCCTGACTTTTCCAGGTTTTCCCTATTTTCACTGGCTGTAGCCACCATGAAAAAGCTTCCTTCCTCATCCCTACTCCATTATCATTGATGCGTATAGCCTGAACAGGCAGTAAGACGCGGTGATAAGAAGAAGCCAGCCTCGTTTACATTGTTATATTCTACTTTCGCCTGTAGCCATGCCAATCCAATGTCATGCAAACAAAGGTTTACATTACATTTTGAATATCGTTCAATTATTTACCTGCGCACAGTTGAGGTGAGTTGAACGTGTCTTGAAGTCGAAGTTATTTGTTATAAATGGCACAATGGAGATACAATATACAACTAGCTCGCAAGTTCAGCTGGCGTGACAATATTAACTAACTATTGGCGCCCAAATTCAAGTTTGTTTATTAGAAGATCATTTTTAATTAATTCTGGGGAAACACTACCACCTGACTCCAGACCATTAAGTTTCCCAATTCATAATTGAAAGTAAACAATCATACATTAAAAAGATTTTTCCAGAGCCGATAAATGAAGCCGAGACCGTTATTTCAAAGTTGAAATACGCTCTTAGATGAACTAAGGTTTAACATAAAAAATAATAATTAAACCCTATGTAAAAATCAATTCATTATAACCAATAAAAATCCATAGTTACTTTTAATACAATCAATATGGATTAGCAATTACTTAGGGCAAAATAAATATTAACCAAACGTTACTTCGTATTCATACAATTAATGACTAGACCGTTACTTCTCACTATATGTGTAGTTCATGAACTGATAGTTAAATTGAACCACCAGACAATCGGTATTCTTCAGCCAATCTCGATCGCAGAAACAAAGTGACAATAAGTTTTTTTTTATATATATTTCCCTTGGTCATCAACGCTACCTCATCTCCAACACCCTACACCTTCAAACAACTAGCATCATTGTTCTAATACGTATAATGACATCAATGGGATATGGGATCGAGTCTTGTTAGCCTATATTGTGCACCAGAAGCAAGAATCTTTATCGGATAAAGATTATATTATCTCAAACCGAGTATCTTCGTTAGAATACGGCGGAGGTGAGATGAATTAGATAGTTCCACCAAATTTAAAAAGATATAGAAAACAGTGATAAAATCATCCTAATTGTCAGTTTCTCCAGTTAATATGCCGTGAGATGACGTCAGCATGGGATGCGGCGTGGCGCGGTCCGGCCATGTTGTCTCAATAGTACAGTCACGGTCCCATCTCGAGTAGAGTCCTCCTGACCTTTAAGTGTGTGTGTGAGAGTGTTTAGTTCAACCTGGCCGGAGAGAGAGCAGCGAGCGACAAGCGAACATCGATCCACGGTCTGAGGCCGCAAGACAGTCTTGAACCCCCCCCCTCTCCCCCCCTTTCTTCCACATGTCGGCCAAGATATGTACAGACACACCTGCCTGGGGTCTGGCAGAGCCACCATATTGTCCGGACACAAACAATTGTTGAGTTCCTCGATTAACTTTTCCTGTAATTAGTCGCATTGAAGCACTTGTGTCGTGGACAGTTTAGACAAGAACTTTGAAAAGAAATGCAATTATAATCAGGCATAACATAATCAAATTGTGATCTACCGGAATAAAACCGAATAAATACATGTGGGATAGTTTTTGTTTGTTTTTTCACAACTTTTTTTTCGAGTAAAAATAGATTCTTTCTTGGTTGTTTGAGAGGAAGCATGCATGTCAAACTCAGGGCCCGCGGACAACATGTGGCCCGATACATGACTATGGGCGGACCGCGGACCTTTCGATGAACCAACCTATAAACAGCCGCAAGCCCTATAAGAACGGGGTTCCGGGGGTACATCGTACCCGGGCCCGGGAGATTAGAAGGGATCCAAGCATTTCTAGGGATCTAAAAAAAAGGTTTGCATGTATTGAAGACAGCATTCACATTTTCACTAGTATCCAGACTTCTGTGCTGGCGGCCGGGGTTCAATCCTCGGTCCCGGCACAGATTTATCTGATTTCCAAACCCTTCCTTCACCTCTGACAAGACATCTTGTGAATGTGGGGAATGCCAGGCCTCCGCCGTGGTTCGGATTCCACGTTAAACTGTAGGTCCTCCATTTCATCTCACAACCACCCTACCATTACACATTAGCGTAAGTGCGTATAACCCGAACGGGTAGTAAGACGCGGTGCTAATAATAATAATAATAATAATAATAATAATAATAATAATAATAATAATAATAATTCACTAGTATCCTACTAAATTATTAGTATAGGTATGATAGTTTTTGTGTAATTGTTTTTCCCCTTTTTTTATATAGTTATAAAAGTACATATTATATAGCATTTATTGTCTCATTTCTTTTCCCTTTTTTTCTGATAGGAATAATGGATAATGGAAGAGGCTAAAAAAAACAACTTTGTACTCCCTGATAAAATCCATCTCAGAGGCCCTAAAAAATGGTCGGAATCTAATTTTTATAAACGTTGCGGAAATACACCATTTGGGATGAACTGGCCATTATTTGGGGTAGTAGGCTAAAATTATATCAAGTGGGGTTGGTGAACCAAATCTTTAATCTTTATTCACCGGAGAACGATTCCTAAAATAGTAATATATTCGCACCTTATAATATGTGCAATGTTTGACATCGCATTAGTTAAATTAAAAACTGCCTCAGTGGTGTAGTTAGCTTACGCGCTAGTTTCGTGTTGAGTTAGACTGTCGAGAACGGAGAGATCGAGGTTCGAATCGCACTCGGGTGAACTGGCAGGGTGGTTTTTCCTAAATTATTTTCCACTCTACCTCCACGCAAATGTGGGTTCACTTCCTCTATATTCAGCCTTCCCAATTCCTAGCCCATTAGCGTAATTAGTACTTAATCGTATAAGCCAAACGGGTATTAAAACGCGGTGTTAGAAAAAAGTGTTAAATTAACTAAAATAAAAAGTTTCATTATTTGTGGTAAAAATAGAGGGTATGTATATATGTCTTGAAATGTTATTTAATGTGTTATTTTTTAAATTTAAGGATTTCGACTGTTTTTGACTTAAGATAGTGTTAATAATTTTTTTAGAAATTCCTATATAGCCCTTATGATCAAAAGAATTTGATACGCCTGTTTTAGAGCAATACTTTGAAATAGAAAGTTGCACGATGTATTAAGCTGGTTACACAATTTAAAAACAAAGACAAAGTTGGTATTGATGCAAAACTTTTCCATGACTTTAAAAATGTAAACGTTAAACTAATGAAAATAAAAAATTAAACAAATACAATTAAGACATCTAGTTGCGTAATTTGTACTAAGTTTGACTGCTATAATTAGACTATCGTATCCTTTATTAGTTATTTATTTATCCATAGCAATCATATTACTTGCATAATCGTGTTTAATAGACACATATTATAATTACATGAACAAGTGTTTGACTAAAATTATCTTAGATCTCTAGCCAACTATAAAGACGAGCAAGATAATACTTCGACTTGATTGATTAGCCAAATTACTATTATTATTATTTTAAGTTTGAAAAATTCAATTTACAAACATAAAACACCATTTGGTATGTTCTCATTTTATGTCATACTCCGAATTCTTAAAACCAGGCAATCAAGTAAAAACCTATAGGTGAGTTTTCGCGATTGACCTGGTTACGTCTTGGTATCGAGTATTATCGACCAAGTAGTTCTGACCAAGATGGGGTGCGAAAATGACTTCGTTATTTTTCATAAACAAAAATGGCGGTTGGAGTAGAGTTTATATAACAGCTGGTAGATTATTTTATTAAAACCTACATGTAATGTAAATCGACGGAGAATGCCCAGTTTAATTTTATTATTTAATAGCTTGGTATATATTTTGACTGTATTACGAGTATTTACACCTCAAACTTATCTAAACTTGTTCTCAAAAATAGCTTACAGAAAAGAGTGTGTGTGTATATGTATGTGTGTGTGTACGTCTAGATAAATCGTACTACATTTCTTTTATTTATAACTATAAAAAGAACCTCCATGGTGTGCGCCTGAAAGCGAGCTGCCGCCAGTATTAGCGATGAGGATAGGTGTCATGTGGTTTTCACAACGAGCCCTCCAACCGATCTCGGTTTGCTAAACCGAAACTGCTACTTATTTGTTCAAGTTACTCCTCATCTGTCGTCACGAGGCTGAGTTTGATCCCGTTCCGGACCCATTGCTTACAGATACATTTTGGAAGCACTAGCGATCAAACCCAGGACCTCTGGATCTGTAGCCAGGAACTCTGACCACTAGATTAAAAAGGCGGTATTATCCATAAATAAACGTCTTAAAAGAAGTCTTTCACAACTAATAGTAAACAGCTATAGATGCACAATAATGGTATTCACATTTTCATGAAAGAATGTGAAAAAAAAACGCTTCGGTGGCCGCGCCGTCTAAAGCGCTATTCTTGCAGTAGACTAAACTGCCGATGAAGGGGAGATCGAAGCCCCAGTCTGTCGGGTGTAATAAAAGGGGTTTTTCCAAAATAGTTTTCAACTCTTCCTCAACAAAAATTCGAGTACAATTACCATTATTAGAGCCTTCCTAATCACTAAAGCCAATAGCGTAATTAGTACATAAGCGTATAACCCGAACAAGTCGCAAGACGCGGTGCTAAAAAAAGGGGGGGGTATGTTTTCAATTGCCACTAAGAAACGCTAATTACCATCTTATATTTTAAATTATTAATTTCTTTCTATTTTAAATTGGCATAGAATTCTCGGCTCCTTGGTTGATAAACTGTTTAGTTTGATCAAGTAAAGAGCTAACAAGCCGAGGTTAGATATCGGATCGATCTTGAACACTCGTGGCCAGACTCACACATGGACTATGAAAACCCTCTGGCGTATACAATTATACCATGTCAGATGCGAAAAACCGCCTTTTGTTTATTCGTTAAAGTATTTAAATAGTTTAGCCGTCTTGATAATGATACATAAAACAGCTAAACAAGTTTCTTTTGGTGAGTTATATCTTATCATACACATTAATTTGACACTGGAATATTCTGGTGGTTGGATCTTGATCACTGAAAAAACACTTAGTACAACTCAGGAGAAATAAATGAAAACCTTAAGACACAAGTTGTGACACAATACAGCATTGGAGAGCTATATAAGAAACTTGGACAGATGATTTGACAAAGTACAACACAGGAGTATTAAATAAGAAAGTTGGACACATGAGTTGACACATTACAACATTAGAGAGCTACATAAGAACATTAGACACATGATTTGACACAGTAAAACACTGGAGAGCTAGATAAGAACATTGGACACATGATTTGACACAGTACAACAATGGAGAGCAAGACAAAAACCTTGGGGAAATGATTTGAAACAGTACAACAATAGAGATCTAGATAAGAACATTGGACACATGGTTTGACACAGTACAACAATGGGGATCTAGATAAGAACATTGAGCACATGATTTGAGACAGTACAACACTGGAGAGCTAGATAAGAACATTGGACACATGATTTGACCTAGTACAACACTGGAGTTTTAGATAAGAGCCTTGGACACATGATTTAAAAGAGTACAAAACTGAAAAGCTATATAACATTGTAGACATGACTTGAAACAGTACAACACTGGAGTACTAGATGAGAAGCTTGGATATATGATTTGACACATTACAACTCTAGTGAGCTAGATAAGAACCTTGAACACATTTTGTGGCACAGTAAAACACTGGAGAGGTAAATATGAACCTTGGGCATTTGATTTGACACAGTAAAACACTAGAAAGCTATTTTTGACACATGATTTTGACACAATACAATTCTAGAGAGCTAGATAAAAACCTTGAACACATTATTTGATACAGTACAATTCTGAAGTACAAGATATCCGTGGACAGATGATTTGTGTCAAGTCAACAGTGATGAGCTTGATAATAATCTTAGAAAAATGATGTGATACAATACTAAGCTGGGGAGCTAGATAAAAACATTCGAAACATTATTTGACACAGTACAACACTGGAGAGCTAGATAAGAACATAGGACTCATGATTTCACTCATTATAACACTGCTAGATAAGAACATAGGACACATGATTTCACACAGTATAGCACTGGAGTACTAGATAAGAACCTTGGACACATTATTTGACACAGTACAACATTGGAGTACTAGATGAGAAACTTAAGACAATTGGTTTGATACGGAACAACACTGGAGATCTAGATAATAACCTTGGCCAGATGATTTGACACAGTACAACATTAGAGAGCTATATAAGAACGTTAGACACATGATTTGACACAGTACAACACTGGATAGTTAGATAAGAACCTTGGACAGATGATTTGACACACTACAAGACTGGATAGTTAGATAAGAACCTTGGACAGATGATTTGACACAGTACAACATTAGAGAGCTATATAAGAACATTAGACACATGATTTGACACAGTACAAGACTGGATAGTTAGATAATAACCTTGGACAGATGATTTGACATAGTACAACACTGGAGAGTTAGATAAGAACCTTGGACAGATGATTTGACATAATACAACACTGGAGAGCTAATTAAGAGCCTTTGACACATGATTTGACAGAGTACAAGACTGGATAGTTACATAATAACCTTGGACACATGATTTGACCCAGTACAACACTGGAGAACTATATAAAAACATTGAACACATGATTTGACACAGTACAACACTAGATAGCTATATAAGAACCTTGGACACATGATTTGACACAGTAATACACTAGAGAGCTAGAGAAGAGCTTTGGACACATGATTTGACACCGTACAACACTAGATAGCTATATAAGAACCTTGGACACATGATTTGACACAATACAACACTGGAGAGCTATATAAGAACCTTTGACACATGATTTGACACAATACAACACTGAAAAGTTAGATAAGAACCTTGGACATATGATTTGACACAGTACAACACTAGAGAGCTATATAAGAACCTTGGACACATGATTTGACACAGTACTACACTAGATAGCTATATAAGAACCTTGGACACATGATTTGACACAGCACAACACTAGAGAGCTATATAAGAACCTTGGACACATGATTTGACACAATACAACACTGGAGAGCTATATAAGAACCTTGGACACATGATTTGACACAGTACTACACTGGAGATCTAGATAAGAACCTTGGACACATGACTTGACAGAGTACAACACTGGAAAGCTAGATAAAAACTTAGGACACATTATTTGACACAATACAACACTGGAAAGCTAGATAAGAACCTTGGACATATGATATGAAACAAGTACTAGATAAAAACTTTTGACATATGATTTGACACAGAACAATTCTAGAGAGCCTTTACCTTTAACTCTATGCTTGGTAAGTTGATGTTGATTTCGTTTTCGTAATTAGCACGGTTATCGATGGCTGTGCAAGTGTAACTGCGATATTCCCTAACCGCTAAGATAGGGGATATTGTGATGAACCTGATACAATAGGACCCGGTTCCACCCACAAAGTTAACTAGGAGTAATGTTATCAATATGGCAGCTTTTTGTTTCCTAACAAGGAGGATTCTCGACATTTGCTAAAAATTAATACTTCTATTCTTTTATGTTTAATTGTTTGAATTTTAAAGCCAGTACTGGGAGTGAAGCGTTCTTATACTAACTAATCAACAATAATAGTAGCTACACACGGTTTACAATCTTACTTAATATTATGACAGAACATTCATCTTTGAGTCAGGGATTGCACTTCTAGCCCACTGTGAGCATTAATACACAAACATTTATATATACTGTTCTTTATATATAATTTAATGTATATGTTATGGCTAATGTGCGAGATTAGCTTTGAGATCTCAACATTATTCAAGTTCAGTGGATTAAGTCAGAATTAGAAATTAATTTATCTCATTTGTACAACTAGGCATGTTTCCATACGGATTATATTTTTAAACTTTATTTCGATCTTCGACCTAAAATTGTATCATGACAATACACTTAACATTCGAAATGTCTCATTATGATATTTTATTTTCCACTAACATAACCTAACCTTACTTAAATTAACCAAACCCTAGCCTAAACTAAACTAAGCTAGCCTAGTCTTACCTAACTAACCTAACCTGAACCCTAGAATTTGACATTATCCTATTGCGGATGAATAGTGTCATTATTATTCGGATAGTTAGAAAAATAGTATGTAATCACCTTTCACTTAACATTATCCACGTAAGCCCCACTTTTGTTAATGTCAACATTATCTTAATAATAATGACTTTATCCAAGTTCGCACTTAACCCATAGCATATAGGGTACCTTTAGTGGCCCCCAGTCAGGAATCGATCCCTGAACTCTCCCTCACCTGCAAATCAGAGCCATGTGCCTACGGATGCAGATTATAATATATGATAAAGTTCATTATAATAGGTATACTAGGTATCGAAGCAAGTTCCCCAAGATCTGAAAATGAAGACGCCCCCAGTTGGAGTAGTAAAAGGCCTAATTCATACGTCTTTATGGATGTTTTTCCTTTGTTAAAAACAATATAGCAATTGATATATAAAAAGAATCAAGAACCAAGTCTAATACAAAAGTTGCAAGCATATGGTCTGTATAATTGGTTCTTTATGAAAGTTGAGTGGGGAAAAAAAACCTCCGAGTATTTATTTGTCTCAACAATCTGTTGTCACTTTATCAAGTGATGCAAATAGGCTTCACTTGTTAAAATCAACCAAATATATTTTCCAAAAGGTCAAATCCGTTTTTGTGATAAGACACTGGGAATACCTGACTACAGGGGTAGTTTGGCACAAGCTTAGTAACGTCTTTAATATTCGACTAAGCGCAGCACCAAATATAGTTTAGCTTTTAAATATAAACTACATGCTCCCGTCCCGGCACAGATTTATCTGATTTCCAAACCCTTCCTACACCTCTGACAAGACATCTTGTGAATGTGTGGAATGCCAGGTCGCCACCGTGGTTCGGATTCCACGTTAAACTGTAGGTCCTTCATTTCATCTCACAATCACCCTACCATTACACATTAGCGTAAGTGCGTATAACCCGAACGGGTAGTAAGACGCGGTGCTAATAATAATAATAATAATAATAATAATAATAATAATAATATTAATAATACATGCTCCCATAAAAGTCATTTTAAGTCGTAAACTTAATTGGTGAGATAATTTTAAAAATGTTAATGATTGTTTTGTAAAATTCAACTAATAAGAAGAATTATATTATTTAAATGTTCAAACGGGAGATATTTATTTTGCTACAACCATAATCTACTTAGATAATACACATTGATTTCTAAATAAAGTGTAAATAAAGTGTATATGTTATAATATAGTAAAATTGCTACAGAGTTGGTATTTTGAGTGGGAATTATTTTTAAGGATAGTAGGTCAATTATAGCCACTTGAAATGAAATTTTCTAACTATACAACAAAGTTATGGAGAATGGTTGAGATCCAAAGCAGCTGCAAGAAAGAACTCAACTTTTCTTTAATCAAAGAGAAATAAAATTTAAGATGAGGTCAATACCAAGTAAATTTTATGATTTATATATATATATAAACCATAAATATATATACACAAATCATAAAAATATATATTTATATTAATATCACTATAAAATTGTTTAAAGCATTTTTCTTAAAGAAAATACCCCAAATTGCAATTTGCTGAAATTAATATGTAAAATATCAGGCAGCCTAAACTATCAGACACATATATTTTATACATAATAGCTAACTTTATGCGAACAAACATTTAGGTTTAGTATGATTGCACAGATATAATATTGATTCTTCAATTACCAAAATGCTTATCAGCTTAATCTGAGCTCAATAAAAGTTTGGGCTGCAACAAAGTTAACAAACGATTAAATTATCTTATCACATCAGCATATATATATATATATATATATGACCAAATAATCAAGTAAAACCAGCATGCAACTCTGCAAATAGCACTGTTTGGAAGATATGATTTTGAAATGACCTAACTGTACCATAAGCCTATAATATAGCTTTAAATTGTATATTATTTTATTCGCTTATGCCATCAAACACCAACTAACAAGAGAATGTCATGGTCTAAAACTGTTGGCCAATTCTTAAATACGGGGGTTTCCTTTGTGGTAATGGTATACTAAATTACCCCTAATGAAGTCGCCCTATCCTTAAAAATAATGGACTCTAAAATATATTTTGCAGAACATACTTTACCTTAGTAGGTTGTGTATCCCATTATCATGATTATACCCGCTTCGGTGGCCGCATGGTCTAAAGCGCTACTCTCGAAGTAGACTAGAATATCGATGACGGGGAGATCGAGGTTCAAATCTTGGTCGGGTGTACCGAGGGTGGTTTTTCCAAACTGGTTTCCCTCTCTCCCTCTACGCAAATGCGGGTACACTTCCTCTAAACATGTAATTCCTAATCCCTTAAGTCATTAGCGTTATTAGTACCTAAATGTAAGACGCGGTGATGAATTGGCTGTGTGACTTGACCAGAGATTTAATAGACAATCCTACACCTCTGACAAGATATCTTGTGAATGTGTGGAATGCCAGGTCACCACCGTGGTTCGGATTCCACGTTAAACTGTAGGTCCTTAATCACCCTACCATTACACATTAGCGTAAGTGCGTATAACCCGAACGGGTAGTAAGACGCGGTGCTAATAATAATAATAATATTTTATATATATAGATAATATATAATACAAGTGGCAGCTGAAGACGATCCCAAGAATTGTATTAAAGTAATTTTAGTAGCTGTTTTATTCTACTCTCCCCCACATCAGAATCTTACTTTAGCGTTTGCGCATGTCACAAGTATGAATGAATATGAATAGGATCTAATTTATAAATAACTTTAAACAATCGGATATATAATTAATATAGCTATATGATAATATAATTTTTGTTTATATTTAATAATAAGTTACGGTATAATATAAATCCTTATTTGTATGCATTTAGCCCATTCACTGTGTCAGCTAAACCCGTTTTGAGGGAGTGGCCCATAAATAGATGTATAAGATGTGTTTTCTATAACAAGTCGATTCAAGAGTTTGGTAAAAACATTATTATGTAACCAATAAATAAAGGTAACATTACATTAATGCAACTAAAAACATGTTGACCTTAAATAAAAACAAATATGTTAACAGTGTAGTCAATCATCCATTTTCTGTCTTCATGATTGAACTGTTAAAAAAGTTTAGTGTAAGCCTCTGGGCTAAATTCATAATATCTCCATTCTCTTGGCACGCCCTACCATGAATATACAACCCAATATCATCGCTGAGGGAACTGCACATCTTATGGAGAAAATCTTTAACTTCGCTCTCTCTCGGTCAACTGTTGCCAAATCTCCTCGCATTCAGTTATGTCTGAAGGTGGTGAAGGTGGTGGTTAAGAAGGAGCTTCTGGCAGCCTCGGCTAACCAGCGTTGCGAAACTTGTCTTATATTTGATGGGAGATTTACCAAATGAAAACAAGAGAATGACAAAGCTCTTTCCCAATAGTAGTTAGTTACCTCAGAGATGATATCCAGTGTACGAGATTACATGTGAAGACCTACAGTCCTAAACACATATAGTGTACTCTATAACAATAGAACTAAAAAAGATTTGAGATTGTGTTGATGTCCATGTGAATAATTTTGGACGTGTTGACTCATGGCTCGTGACAAGATGACCAACTAGAGGCTTGCAAGGTCCATGCGGTGATATACAAGGATCATAAAGTAGCCCGCATAATTATATTCCTGCTCTGTAACATTCTTCACAAAATCTAACTGCCAGGTCGAGCAAGGAGTTATATATAGCGTATTACATTATTTAGTTAACATTCACAAGGTGGTGAGTGACTGGTGTTTGGGGCCGATTGGTTTGGGAAACTAGTAGACTCTGGTTCTATCCTCTTCAACCCCATAACTGAGTGATTGAACGACTGCAGGTCTTGGAAACTCTAGTTCTATGTTCTCTCACAGAAGGCCAAAGTTAGTAACTCGCGTCACAAACACTTGGGACCTCCTGATTCGAGAGAACAACTAATCACATTATGTTGCATTTAATCGCCGGAATTCAAACGAATGACAAGTTGTAAGCCCATCATAGGAAATTAAAAAAATGTATTTTTTTACAAGCTCGAGTGGTTAAAAGATCAAATTGGCCCTATTTAATGCTCCGAGGTTGATTCACAGATAGTCACTCAAAAATCTTAAATCTGTGTCTAGAAGGAAAACAATAACATCAACTAAGTGAAGTGCCCCATGGCCAAGTAGTCAAATGAATGAATATATTTTGCCAATACAATACAACTAGTAAAAACGGGTTCCACGTTTTTGGTGTTCTATGTTATTAATAATGCGCTTATTATTTCCCTTTCAATCTGCGGCAAACAGCAGCTAGATTAAGAACACATAACAGTGAATTTTTAGAAAATGTATTCATAGTATGCTTTGAGAGGGGATGTAAAACCAATAACGGATAAAAACAACTTTCGTGAACCCGATCAGGACTTAACTCCGGACTCCCTAGTAAAACCATTCCACCAAAGCTCGATCTTTGAGCGGAATCAACCCAAACCATTGTGATATTATGGCTGAATGAAGAGGTAGTGCAGTCCTACATTTGTGTCGTGAAAGGGTCTCTGCTGGATCATACACACTCAAATCAATACTATTCAAGGCGCTAAGCCAACTCAACACCCAGCCTCCCTCCTCCCTTTCCCCTTCTAACACACCACACGCGTCTTTTTCTTAAAACTTACCCGAGAATTAACATGGCCGACACCTTAACAGGAGCTTTCAGACATAGTTTGTACACAGAGAAAACAAACTAATGGAAAATAAATTTCATTGCAAAAATCATTAATAAAACACACACATAGTATTTATCATAATTTTAACAATTTACACAACCTGCTTCGGTGACCGCGCCACTCTGCTAATGCGGGTGCACTTGCCCTAAATTAGGAACCTTCCTAATCTCTAACACATTAGCGTAATTAGTGTATAAGCTAAACGGATAGTAAGACGCGGTGCTAAAAAAAACGTATATACAGAATGACCACTCAAACTCGAGTGGAATAAAATTCAGTATAGTTAAAGGGTTTCTTGTAAAATAAATTAATAAATCTGATTTATATAAAGGTTTTAGTTCAGAATTTTAACAAATAATTTAAAATATATTTTTTTTATTTTTGCAAAGTGTGTTGAGCACGCCGTCAAGTTTTTGTTCCTTTACAAGTATTACTAACAAGAGTTTATATTTAATTTCTATTTTATAATTTATACCATTTACAAAACTTCGTCATGTTTTTGAGAAGGACTCTACCATGATCATCTCTACCACATCGATGTAATTAATGTTTGCGTACAACCCGATCAGGTGAAAATAAAGAGGTTAGGTTAACTCCCTAAATGTAATCAATCTTCAAGGATTCTCTCATAATGACTGTGTGGAACACGCTTAAGTGGTAGAATGGTCTTGGGGCGTCACTCTACTGATGATTGAGAGATCTGGCTTCGAATCCTGGTTGGGTCTACTGAGAGGTATTTTTCCTAAATGGTTTACCACTCTCCTTCCAAGCAAATGCAGGTAAATTACCTTTAAAATTCTTCCTTTATCATCCCAACCTCATTATAGTAATAATAATAATAATAATAATATTTAGCACCACGTCTTACTACCCGTTCGGCTTAAACGCTTTAAGTACTAATTACGCTAATGGATTAGAAATTGGGAAGGTTGAATTAGAGGAAGTGAACCCACATTTGCGTTGAGGGAGAGTGGAAAACCATTTAGGAAAAACCACCCCCAGTTCACCCGACCGAGATTCGAACCTCGATCTCCCCGTCCTCAGCAGTCGAGCTCAACACGACAAGCGCGTTAGCCAACTACGCCACCGAGGCGGGTCTCATTAGAGTAAATATTATATATAGATATAGCTTGAACAGGTAAAGACGTGTTTTATAAATATATATATATATATAAAGATGACTGTGTTGACTAGTTACATCAAATGACCCATGAGATAACATTCTTTCAACCTCATACCCACACCGGGGGTTACGCGGTATAAGACACTAGGCTCGCGATAGATTGAATCGCAGGTAATGAGGATGTCAAGTAACGAATCTCATCCAAAATTATAGTGGTTTCCCAGCTCTCTTTCTATACTAATGCGGGCACATTTTTTCAAATTAGTCTTGCTACTTCCTTTAATAAGTGAGCAATATCCCTTCTGTTAAACTTAGTAATTACATTTAGATTAAATGTTTACAGACTAGGAAGAACCGAAAAGTTAACGGGAGCGTATTTGTTATTTAGTTGTTGATTTGGTGCGCATAATATTCGATATCTTGGAGAATTTGAATGCGCTACAGGGAATGCAGTCCTACCGGCAGATGAAACGTCTCCATCGTCGATCGTGAGTGGAGCGAGAGTGGCTGTGGATGCACTTTGACCCCGATCCTGTAGCGACTGCTGCTTGCTTGCTCTCACTCGGAAATCAATACAAAGTACGGGCGGACGGACGGACGGACGCAGGGACAGACGGCATAGTGAGTTGAGAGAACGGGTTAGGAGGGGCGGGGTTGTAAGGATGCAGATAAACCACACAGCCCCTGGAAAACCTGCACACACACACTCACACTCGACCTGCTCTCTAATGCATGTGGTATTAGCCATCAACATGTCTAGCTCGTGAATTGTATTCTATGACTCATGTTAGGAGAGAATCTTGTTTCAAAGATATTACTCATAAACTATTAGTCTCCGCCTAGTGAAGAAAGAAATATGATTTGTGAACAAGGGTTGTATCAACAAAATGTTCAATTTAATGTGGGACCTATCTAGTTATAATAACACAATATGTTACACTGTCTGTATATGCAATATGTACAATATCGTATGTAACCTACATATTTACAATATTACGATTTGTACAGTATCACAAGGAGCCTCATTTTGTCCCACCACACTCCAACGAGCCTTCAAGGCTGGCCATCTTCCCCCCACCAAGTCAATGAGACTATTACATAATCGCACTGATACAAAGGGATGTATTTTTCCCAGCCTGAGGACTCAAAACAAGCCCCAAATGATGACGAGTTGTAATAAAACTTCCACTCCTAGGAGAAGAAGAGACGTGTAAATAACTCTATGTATGAACCATAACTCATTGTATTGTGTTAGATCTAAGCTATAAAAAGGTAAGTAATAATATTAACTCATCATACTTGTTATAACTTTGCTGTACGTAAGAACAATGTTTGTGTAATACTCGAGACTCGTCCTTCAGACCAATTCGGTGTCATATTTCTCAATAAATTCATTTATCCAGAAACTAATCATTATTTTATATGTTTGAACTATCAACGGTAATATTAGGTGTGAATTCATATGTGTGAGTTACAAGTCATGATAAAGTTTGGCCATATGATGAAAACTATTCTTTAGAGTGTTCTTCAAGAGTTCTGAAAAAGGAGGTAGGGGGCCGGAGAGGCAAAGTGTCCTTTCAAAAAAAAAAAGAAGGCAATTTTTAAGTGAAAAAATGCTTAAAAATAGTTTTTCTAACGTAACTCAAAAATGAAAAGCGCTAGAGGAAAACTTTTCGATTAAAAAATGTTGCGCATACTATTGTCTAGACTCTAGAGCTTTGTTCCTTATCGAATTATTGATACATCTAATGGTTTAAGAGAAAGTTGCAACACAATGTGGAAGTAAATCCATCCCTCAAGGAAATGTATAAATTTATTCACAATTTCTAGTATTTTTTTAAAATTCTAATCGATTCTTAAGGTGGCACAAAACAACATAATAACTATAGATTATTGTGTCCCAGGTTGTTGCAGAAATAGAATACAAGCGCTGTATAATTTAACAGGAAGGTACTACTGAGGATCTATAATGTGGCGCCTCTTAATGACAACAAATCTTTCAATTTATTAATCGATAACTGGGAACAATTTCGCAATACTGGTGTATGTATGTCTATGTATCATTGCCCTTATCAGAAGCAACTGCTGATAACTTAATAGCCAACACAGCTAAATGGCGTAAGAACTGCAGGCGCGAGATTCAACCGAATAGACTTGAACGCCAGCTGAAGATTCCGCCGAAGAGAAAGGCTGAGTCTCTTGTCTTGTGTTCAATACAAAGTGAGCTTGGTAGAATTCCACCTCGAACTTCATTCAGAAAGTACTAGGAGTGAAAGGATCAAACTTTCAAAAGCTTGACCAGTCTTTTAGGCTTGAAACCAGGAAATAGAACAAATGTTCTGCACTTATTTCAGAAATTGGACTTGGAGACAAAGCGCTACTCTTGAAGGATGATAACTTATTGTTGAAGGTTTCCTCGGGTGATGTCGTAGCCAATGAATTGAAGTATTACACATACTGCTTTATTAGTTTTAATCGCCATTTTGAACAATCTCAGGTAGCAAAAGATGATCATGAGTCTGAATATACTATTGGACAAAGTAAGATATTAAAGGAAATTCTTGGTACTGTGAATGAGGACCTTAGTGTTGGGAGAAAGTACTTCTCCCTTAAGGTTCTTTATGAAGCAATGAGTAGGATGGCTCAACTAAATAACATACCAACGATGAATCGTATCGTACCAGACTGAAAACAGCTATTTAACAAGGCTTTACTTTAATTATGAAAGAGATAGGTTTTCGAAATGAGGTAGTTTTAGTGTTCTTCCTTTCTAAAAAATAATTCCAATAGTCCTCGAGCTTAAGGAATAATGCTATGATTCAGAAGTAAAGTCCCGTCGGAGTCGTCAAAACGGGATTTCTTTACACGCGGCGTGAGGTCGTGCCAGACTGCTCTCTATCATGAAAGATATTGCGTAGCCTTCTGACACCTAGAAAGCTGGTGATTATCTGACATAACTAGGGTTCACGAGACAAATAACTTTCTTAAAATTCATGACTGGCAATGTAACCACAAGTTATTTATTGATTCTAGTCGGTTCCAAATGTCAAAGGAAGTTGAAATGTTTTTAATCCAAGTATATTTTGATGAAACCCGCTGTCAGCTATCGAGTTCACACATGGTTTAGAAATAGCATCTGAGGGTGGTGTCAGTTACCAAATATTGCGCAAGATTAATCCCTTAGCATCGTAATATCGAGAGTTACAAATTACTTTGGTGGATAAGATGTATATTCCTATTATCATGAACAATTAAATATAAATCGTCTGTTGTTGAGAGACAGACTCTTCCAACTTAATCAGTTTGTGAGCAATAGAATTGAGGAAGGCCAGACGTCCTTCTTGCCGACGACATGCATTCCATACCTCTTCAAACCCTTGCCAGCCAATGCTTTCATAATTTGTAGACATGATCTTATGCTTCTCCACATTATAGAATTGAGCACCCACAAGTTTTAAGACAGAATATGGAAAGTATCCCATTCCATTAATGAAAGAGAGCACTTGAAATACGCGTTGTTACTTGGGCTGGTACAATGGTTTAGAGTAGACAAATACGTTCTTGAATCTAATCCATTCAGTTCTTCCAACAGGTTGACCATGGCATTCGCCTTTCCACATATTGAAGGACCACATATGATGCAACGTATCGTATCTGGTAACAACGTACAATATCTACGAGTGATTGCATTGCTTATACCATGGTCATTATTGCACACAGGTGAAGAATCTATCAGTTTCCCAAGCTGCATGATAACTAGTACAAGTATATATTAAGCATGACTATTTAAACTTCATTGCATATCATGACGCGGAAATGTATAAAAGGGAGTGAGATATTGAATAAGCTCATTAATAAGTAATCATTCGAGGTTCTTATGCCAGGTTATCAGTACTTCGCTCCAAATATAAAGTTGAAGGGGATTCCGGCGTTAACGCTTTAAATCAAACTTGTAAAGCATATTATCAAGTTAAAGATCTTGCAGGAACACAGCATGTCGTCGCGTCTGATTCAAAGTTGGTTTAAAAAGCCGATGCGTGAGCTTTGACTTACTCTATGAAGGCTAAAGCAGAATTGCCACTATTTCCTTACTACCAATTTCTGTGCTATCCAAAAGGAGTTATTATTTTTCTAGGAAGCTTAGATTGAAGGGAAAAAAGAAAAAAACATTGTTTTTTAAAAATCAAACTGACTAGCAATAAAAGTTTAAACCTAATGATTTAATATTGATAGTGAAATACGTCTTATTTCCCAAGCCTTGTTTAAGGGGTAGTAAGACCCAAACTAATGAAAGGACGTTGTAGTCAATAACGAATGAGTAAACGGCGTACCCACTTCGGTGACCGCATGGTCTAAGGCGTTACTCTCGCAACAGACTAGAATTCCAATGACGGGGAGATAGAGGTTCAAATCTTTGTCGGGTGTAATGAGGGCAGTTTTTTCCAAAATAGTTTACCATTCTTTCTCTCCCCAAAAATGCGGATACACTTCCTCTAAATATAGCCTTCCTCATCCCTAAAACCACTAGCGTAGTTAGTACATAAGCGTAAGACCCAAACGGGTAATAAGAAACGGAGCTAAAAAAAAACCCAGCGCACTACTCGTCCTCATACGAAGAAGCAACGAAGCAGCGCAAGAAGGGAAGATTAATTCATTTACTTCCTCCGATAGCTGCCCTAAGTGCTGCCACGGAAGTGTTGCTGGAATCGCTAAATCTATCAATGGCGCACAGGCGAATATTATATAATCGAACTCGATGGTATGATAAAGCAATTTAGGCTATCGCTATGGGTAAAGTGATGTACCTTCATCCGTACTCAAAAAACCGATTAGAGCGCTATCTAGACGACCCCTTACCTAAACAAACTTATATAAGTTTGTTAAATCCTTACATATTCTATACTTTAGACGCGTTTCGTTAAAGATGCTTTACCTATTACCTATCCACGGAAGAAAGCGCGTGCCATCAATATCGTTAGGATAGCAGTAAGGGTACGCATTGGGTGGCGTATAAAAAACAAGGTCAGGTTGAATACTTTGATAGTTTTGGTGATTTAAGAACCTGATCAAGCTCCCACAATACCTTAGAAGAATACTCCTCATCCACAATCATGTTCGATGCCAATAGTTTGGTACTGTATTCTACAGACATCTCTGTCTAGTTTTCCTAAGCATAAACATGCATGCTGGTGTTCAAGCATATAAACATGTCCGAGACGTTAACAGTAAACGTAACAAAAAATTATAATGTGGAGGGAGTACACCATCTCTCCAGGATACTATGAGCTATGGGGCATTGGACCAATACCTACGTATAGAAATGGGTGCGGATGTGAAACTCAAAATTATTGGTGATCCTTGTTCTCGTGGGAACTGCACGAGTATCCAAACGTAACCGCCTCTATACAGCCTGACTGGACGGTTAAAACATCAACCCTGCTTGAAAAACATTGCCATGTCATATTTGTTCTTCAAAACGTGCGTTACGACAGTTACAAATAGAAGTGTTGTGTCTCATTGACGTTTACGTTCAGCTAAACTTTACTTGAATTCAGTGATGTACCCCGTATGAAGATAGGAATATGGATTTGGATCAAAATTCCTTCTAGAAATTGAATAAGGGCTTTACTAACTCTCAAACTTAATACTATATAACTAGCACTCCTCTACCATTACTTAAGCCCTCTCATTTCAAGTCTCACACTCACATATTCGTGTTCGATGCGAGCCGACAGGAAGCTAATCTCAAAAAAGGTATGAAAACATATCGTATCACGTTCGAGACGGATGTGAATATTCCTCCAAATGCCAAAGCTTTCTTTATAATTATAGGATATCGTGTCGTTCACTACAACTCCTACCTCCAACACGGCGTCACCAAATTTGCATTGTAAATGGAATTCAAGCCTTCCACCCACATCCAGTATGTGTATCGATATGCAAGGGTTCATGAGCGAGGACGGATTCTTCCTGTTCAAGGAACTATCCCGCATCAACCGTTTGAGACCTGTCCTCCACCCAAAGCCATTTATGCGTTTTCTTCCTTCGTTTTAAGTTGGTTTTCCTTCTCATGGAACCTAAGTAATGTTGATTGGACGACTACGCATGATAACGTACGTAACTGGGAGAGTGGGGATGTGCTTTACGCTTAACTCAGCCCTATTATGAGTTCCTCACATTGAAAATAAAACTATTAACACCAAGGCCTGTGATTTATAATACTAAAAGATTGGAGAAGATAACCTGTCTTTAAATTTTAACTATTGACAGTGGATGATTACAACTTTATTGAGTTGGAAAATCTATGATGTCCTATGCCAAGAAAACTTAAAACTCAAGCAGTGCGGGAAAGTGTTCTAGTCATACCAGTACGATATTCACCAGTGCTATTGAAAAACTCCTTGGAGTATGGTTCCAGAATTATTTTAAGTCTGATTTGGCAACAATAGGAGAATGGATATTCATTCTCTTCATATCCTTGCCATGATTAATGAATACATAAAGTATATTTATTTCGAACTGTTAACTTTCTGCAGCGGTCAATATGAGGTGGATACCGGAATCACTCCATCCGCAGAGCCGGTTGTTGCTGAACATTAACGTCGTGATAAGAAGGCTGGACTCAACAAAATTAGTCGTCCTGCTCAGAAGAAGAAACCTCAACGTAAACATTATGCATTAACGTATAAGAGGTATGATTAGTATTTCCCTAACGCAAGTTACATATTTCAAACCATATTATCGTTTCGATTATCATCATCATCCATCATATCGAAATAAATAGTTTGAAACTAATCATTATAAAGATATCGACCCGCGATTGGGCACCAATTATAATGTTATGGATTTTTAATGCCCCATGTTGGGCGCCAATTAAATTGATATCGGTTTCGACTCTTACTAAAAAAATCTTATCTTTTATTTCATCATCCTTCCGAATATATGTCCTTGAGCTTGTCTCTTATTTTTAGACAATAGCTGTTTAACTGAATATTTGTAGTGGGGACATAGGGGACCGTGTGTATCTTAACAAACACGCATTACCTTCCTTTTAAAAAGAAGAATAAATTCCACTTCTCTGAATTTGTGCCTTCTGAATGTTTACCTACAATTTCTATTTTAAACATTTTCTTACCATGGATAAAGATGGATTGAATATTACATATTATTAATATTTAGTTATATAATAATTATGGTTATTAAACTTGTATTAAATTGTTACTTAAATTTTAATTCAAGTTACTGTTGATTAGGTGACCTGGCGGTCTAGGGGTAAGGTGTCGGACTTCTGTGCTGGGGTCCGGGGTTCAATCCTTGGTCCCGGTACAAATTTATATGATTATTAAACCATTCCTTCACCTCTGACAAGACATCTTGTGAATGTGGGGAATGCCAGGCCTCCGCCGTGGTTTGGATCCCACGTTGAACTGTAGGTCCTCCAATTAATCTTACAATCACCCTACCATTACACATTAGCGTAAGTGCGTATAACCCGAACGGGTAGTAAGACGCAGTGCAAATAATAGTACTGTTAATTCTACGTTTAAATCATCCGAAATTTAAATGCCTTTTTACTACCTCCTAGATTGAAGAATTTTGGTGGGATGTACTTAAAACAACCTTTATTTTTCCTTTTTCGTTTAGAGATAATGCTACCTAGTCTCTGGTTCGATCACAGACTGGATCGTTTTTTCTTGTTCGATCTCGGATAGGATCTTTTCTCTGGTTTGATCTCGGATTAGATCTCGGTCTCTGGTTCGATAGAAAAACTTCTGGCAACCTAATGTTGTGAAGGCTGGCATCCTATTGGCTGACGGGAGCCAGCATGTCACATGATTTTTCTAAATAAAACGGAGTTGATCTTTTGAAGAAAAAAGTTTTAAAACTTAGTGTATTAAAATTATTTCTAAAAGCGCGTGATTCTCCATGGATGAAGTATTAAAAGGATATTTTACATACAATTATTTTAAGAAAAATACACCTCATCCATGACTTTGTGAATATATGAGAGGGGTTCAAAACAGTATCATTACATCATCTTGACGAGTGGGAAGATGGGGATCTAAACTGTATAGCAATGCCAATTCTAGTGTTACTCCCACTCGTTTGGTTATTTTTGTTTATGTTGGTAAAAATGATAAAACTTATTTATGAAATATTTTAAATTGTGCTTTGTTTGGCATTCAGTGAAAAGGGATCAACATATTGAATCATTCTTGTTTATATGCCGTATACACTAAGAAGGAATGGTATCTAAAAATTACTTGTTTCATACCAATTCTGCACTACTATTTACAGTAATTTGGATTTGTGTCTCTGCCCGTCTCCCTCCTCTTTCACTTGTTCCGTATTATCTGACATTTCGATAATCCGACCCCCTGTCGGTCCCGTTTAGGTCGGATTATTGAGACTCTTCTGTACTAGTATGTGACAGTTGAGATAATGTATATGACATATGTAAATAAATTGTGTAGTTGTGTATCTCTGCATAGTGATATAGCTTTGTGTTTTTATTCTGAAAAGCTTATCTGTTGTTGCAAATAATTAGATGCCTGTGTTTAAAATATTCATAGTACCGGTTAATCAATATGATATAAAACCTAAACCTAATTAATAAATGAAACTAACCAGAGTCATAACGGAAATATTTATAATGTTTGTTTATTGCTCCAGAGTGTGCAGTAAGATCGAATATAGATAGATCCACATACCTGGCAACTCATGTCTCCTCTAGAGTGGTGCCGGGCTGTGAGGAAACGACTCTAGCTCATGGTGCATACGAGGGCCGGGGGGCGCTGCAACAAACATATACTAGCATTACACAGTAAACACACATTAGCAATTATTTATATTAATAGCACTTAGATAGAATTATAAAATGGTCTGAGTAATATTAAACCATTCGAGAATAACTGGAAAAATTAAAGTTAAGCTTTTCCTTCTCGGAGCCTCACACACATTTATACAGGGTGTTTCAACAGGAATAGTAAATATTTTGGGAGGCTGTAGTGTTGATTATTCTTAGTAAAAGCTTATATAAACATGTTTTCAGTTCTCTATGAATGCGGAGATACAGCTATTTGAAACTGACGCGTAAAAAAAACATGATTAGAAGTACTAAATAGCCATAAATGACTTGCTTGTGTTTATTGACTAATTGAATGATAATATAAAACACTAATAATTGACAAATAATTTACAGTTCATAATACAAGTACGAGATCCCCAATGCCAACTTCAACGGACTTAGCAACTCTTGTGGTAATAGTACATGTTGTTCTTTTGAGTGACCTAGTGGTTTAGGGATAAGATGTCGGATTTCTGTGCTGGGGGTCCGGGTTCAATTCTCGGTCTCGGTACAGATTTATCTGATTGTCAAACCCTCTGACCTCTGACAAGACGTGTATTGATCATAACTTGTTAATTTGTGGAATGCCAGGCCTTCAACGTGGTTTGGATCTCACGTTAAACTGTAGGTCCTCCATTTAATCTCATAATCACCCAAGCATTACACATTAGCGTAAATCCGTATAAGCCAAACGGGTAGTAATACGTAGTAATAATAATAATAATGTTTTTCTGAGGTCATCTTGGAGTTATTTTTCAGGGCAGCACTATCCATAATGAGAGCAAGCAATTCGTCTCTTGTATTTACCGTTTCTTTGAATACTTAACTTTTGATCCATACCCACAAACCATAATCTAGAAGAGTGAGGTTTGGGGACCTTTGTGGCCAATGAACGGGACCACAGCCGAGCTATTGTTCCGGGCACGTTAGATTTAGATATTGTGTCACCTGAAGACAGTAAAGTGCAGAAACTCCGTCATGCTTAAGGATCATACCAATCCTTGTAGCCAAGGTCATCTAATCTAATAGTAGTAAAGTTTAGTTTTACATAAATTGTAGATAAATGGGCCCTGTAGAATGATTTCGTAGCACAACAGGCCCAATCACTTGATTGTTTATCATGCCACACCACACGTTTAGAGAGAAACGGATGTTGAAAATTTGTTTCTACAGTGGCACGTGGATTCTCGTCGGACCACCATTGAGAGTTGCGGGTATTGTTGATGTTGTCAGGGGGGAAAGTAGCTTAATCATTGAACTGAAGTGATAAAATTAATCGGCGATTAGTATTTACCCACCAATAAGATTTCAATCGAATGGTTCCATCTCTTGGAAAGCTGTAGCTCCACACCCATTGAGAAATTACACATGTTTATATGAACTTTTTTACTCGGCATATGACTACAACCTCAAAAAATATTTGCTATTCCTTCTGAAACATCCTGTATATCCATACTCAATTTAATATCAAAAGGTAGCGTGTGAGTAAATTAGAGCCGGTTCATCACACTAGGCAACTATGGCCCAGCAACGATCGCTGTTGAATTTGCAGGAAACCACCGTCAGGTCAACTTGCCGGCAACGTCAATCGCTCAGAAAAATCAGTGCCAACCCAAACAGAATACACGAAAAAATTGGTCAGTTGTGATTATGGATTCAAAAGACTAGATCATTTTTTTATACTTCCTTATGAGAAGAAGGCAAATGAAAATCACAATACTAGTGCGAATATTTTATAGTCATCCATTTGTGAATGAGTGGTTAGAAAGGGGTTTCTTCTATAACAACTGCACAAGATTTGACTTTTAAAAAAACTCCATGGAGTCAGTCCACACTAATGGATTTAGAATTGGGAGGTTTAATTTAGAGTAAGTTAACCCGCATTTGCGTGGAGGGAGAGCGGAAACTCATTTGAGGAAAACCATCCCCATTTCACCCAAGTGAGATTTGAACCTCAATCTCCCCGTCCTCGGTAGTCTAGCTGATCACGAAACTAGAACGTTAGTTAACTACGCCACCGAGGCAGGTATTATTTATTATTGTTAAATGAGGTGGTAGTTTATTTTTATTTTGACTAACATTTGGTTGAACATAGGGGGCTGTGTGCACCCATATTTCCAGGCAAAATAAAATGTAGTCCATTTATTGCCGCCCATTTTTTTCTTACAGTTTGAAAAAATATAAAACATTTATAAATGTTTGTAGCTCGATCCACAGTTTTATCTGCAATCCACCCCAGTATACAAATGTTATTCACTTTGCTAATATAGTAATATCACAGTTAACCGCAATCACGCAAAGCTCTCCTCGTAGGCTGTATGGGGGGCTCAGGCTCCCCTTTTCCCTATTACGGGCTTCATACATTCCTTTACTGTTACAGGCTTGACACATTTCTTGACATATACAATCAATTATTCTTGAAAAAACCCCGCCTCGGTGGAGTAGTTAGCTAACGCGCTAGTTTCGTATTGAGATCAACTTATGAGGGCGGGGAAATATAGGTTCAAATCTCGGTCGAGTGAACTGAGAGTGGTTTTTCCTAAATGGTTTTCCACTCTCCCTCCACACAAATGTGGACTCAATTTAAATTCAACCTTCCCAATTCCTAAGCCATTAGCGTAGTTAGTACTCAAGCGTGAGTATAGCCCGAAGGGGTAGTAAGACGTGGTTCTATAATTTTTTGAATTTATGCTTGAAAAAGGGCTATTTTCCGTGTTCTTGGCATGATGCTACGCGATGAACAACCATGGACCGCGAAGCTGGTTGGGTCTTGTCTAGGGAATCAATGGACCGCGGTGGCTAACAATAACGACCGGTCGCGGCAGTCAACAAACAGCCTTTAGACCGGAAGCCGCCATTGCGGAAAATAGATGGATACATTTTATTATTTCTTTTAATCTCTAAACTAAGTAATGCCCATGTCAGAGTTAAGACTATAATTGTTAAGTGTAAAGAAAATTAACCTATTATGTACCAGTGAAATTCTGTAAATGAAGCATACTTGTTCGAAATCCTTCCCGTTAGCTCAAAATATATGGAATGTAGTCTATTCAAAAAAGCTCATATATAAAAAAAAATTAATTAATATGAAATGGGCTACGTTATCACTCCAGTATTTTGTGCAACAGTATGCTGACTAGAAAGAAAATAATGCAAATTTAAATCAGCTTATGGTTTTTAAAGGCGTTAACCAATCGTACAACATTTAATATTAAATCTATTTGTTTTAACAACTAAGAACGAAATTTTATATTGCCATATTTTATATTTGAAAAAAAATCTAAAAGCATTAAATCAAATAAATTATCAAGGTCATTTTGTTACGGTCTCCTTAAGAAATGTTAAAACAAGTCGATGATAAAATTGTACTTAGCTTAATTAGGTCATATTTTTGCCAAAACAGTGTACAAGTGAATTTAAAGCAAAACCAAAATGACCGCTGTGAGTCGTATCCTAGAAAAGAAAATTATATTTCTTACCTAACGAACCTAAAAATTATTTCACCACCATAACGAGACATTCAAATTGACAAATACATGTTATTCCATATGAAACGTATACTATCTCATTCACCGTTCTGTATGTCCTTGAAAGTTGCAGCCATAGTAATAAATAAACTTTATCAGAGCCAGCTCGCTTCGTCATCCGTTCATTTAGGCTGTTTTTTAACTGACGCGTCATCATCACCTAGCAAGGATAATAACAAGTAAATATCAAGCTGCTCTACCACTTGAGCTCGCGTAGAACTACAAGAATATAGTTTAGCAACAAAGCGTGAAACTGCCATGCAACCTTGGAACCACTTATGTATACATTTTAAATTAAAATATTAGTTTTTATTGAATATATAAAAGATTGATTGAAAGTTGTCTTTAATTATAAGTAACGTTTTCACTAAGTAGTGGGTGTGAAGTAGTCCAAAAGCTTCGAATCTCGCTTTGATATTAAGTATTTTGTTTATATTTATCATGGGGTCGAGCTGTTGTGTTCTGGCACACGCCTCATTAAGGATGGAAGCTAAGTTGCAAAGCGCTCCTAGTGCCCGAGTTGAATGAAGTGCAGGTAGATGAACGTTGCTGGAGCTAAGCGAGCTATTTCACGCATGGTTGCAGCTGTACCCTAACGTTGGTTGGAAGAACAATTAAAAAAAATTCAAACTTATTTATTTATGGAGAACATTGATAGTATGTATTAAATTATTTGTGTTATAATATCTATAAAAAGTGGCGGTTGTAAGTCAGCATTTTTTTCTCAGTTTATATTTTCCCCCTTATTAAGCTTAACCAAAAATGTAAAATTCATAGGTAATAAAAAAACTATTAAAACCATAACGTGGCCTAAACCTGAACAATATTCCACTATTCCGAGTTTAAAATGAATCACGTAAAGGGCATATGTTTAAAATCTACTGAAATGAATTTTATATGTAACTATTTATTTATCTAATCACAACTTGTGAATGTGTGGAATGCCAGGCCTCCACCGTGGTTCGGATTCCACATTAAACTGTAGGTCCTCCATTTCTTCTCACAATCACCCTACCATTACACATTAGCGTTAGTGTGTATAACCCGAACAGGTAGTAAGACGCGGTGCTGCTGCTAATAATAATAATAATAATAATAATAATAATAATAATAATAATAATAAACCTCAGTCTTTCCCATTTCTGTTTTAGAGTTAGGACAGTAGAGTAGGTAAATTCATAATTCGGTAAGGTTTAGTGCATATGTATCCCATACTAGCTGGTGTACCAGTTCTTCGCACGAGGAATTAATGAAGTAGCTTTGTTATTTTTAGTATATAATATAAACCACAGGTAATAATAACCTAATCTTAAATTAAGTTTAAATATTAGTCCTTTATTGATTTTTAGATTGTGATACAAAACGCCTAAGTAGGATGACTAATGAGCAATGTCAAATAAGAGATATAATCTGAACATGTTTTAAAAGCCGACATTTCTACATTTCTTTTGAAGATTAAGTTAGGATTTCTCTATAATATAAATAATACTTTTAACCCTTGCCTGTTGGGACTATGAAAAAAGTAAAAGAATGTCAGATCATGAATAATTAGTTGTAAAAGAGTTGTAATTAAATGCGATCCAAAGTATTTTAGCATTTTTTTAACGAATTTAGCCCAATTAACCTTTTTACTCAGTTTTCCCCATTTACTCATTTTGCATTTTTTTTTACCCTCTTTACCATAAAACAGTGGTCCATGGTTAGGTTCTAGGTGGCCCACGAAATTTTCTATGGAAAGGTTGTATTTATAACACGCAAGTAATGCAACTTTATGATAAGCTGTGTGTGTTTGTGCAGTGGTCTATCGTACTAAGATGAAAGTGTACCAACTCCACCACCATGGAGCTCAAGCCATCAAGGTCAAATGTACTGAAGGATGCGCAGTACAACATACACAAACAGTAAGAAGCCTACTGCTACACGACAATCACATCAGTACTGAGTAGCCCTGTAGGTTCCGCAGATAGTTTATTCTTATGTGGGTGACCTGGTGGTCTAGGGGTAAGGTGTCAGACTTCTGTGCTGGCGGCCGGGGTTCAATCCTCGGTCCCGGCAAAGATTTATCTGATTACCAAACCCTTCCTTCACCTCTGACAAGACATCTTGTGAATGTGGGGAATGCCAGGCCTCCACCGTGGTTCGGATTCCACGTTAAANTTTCATCTCACAATCCCCCTACCATTACACATTAGCGTAAGTGCGTATAACCCGAACGGGTAGTAAGACGCGGTGCTAATAATAATATTCTTATGTGTGTGTGGGGTTTGCCTAAATATTGTTTAGGCCTGCCATTGACATTATTTTGTTAATTGTAATTTAAATTCAGAATGGATAGGTGGCCTAACAGTGGTTCATTGGAACGGAATATAAGTGAAATCGATAGGACTCCCCATGAGCTCACTAAAACTAAAATCATTGACGATTGTTTTCAAGCAAGTTGCTTTGTTATCATCAAAAAATAAAATAAATGTGTAAACAGGACCTGAAAATGGGATTTTATTGAACCAGTGATGAAAGTGCACCTAACCTTCTTTCTATTGTGTGCTATGACACTTTGTCTAACGACGCGATGAAATCGTCAAAACTTTCACGCAATTTTCAAACAAGGCATGCATATTTAGCCAATAAAACTGTTTGATATTTTAAAAACAAACGTCAAGTGATGTTATCATCACAGAAATCATTCAATTTTGTTGCTACGGGCGAGGAAGAAAGTAAAACTACTGAGGCATTAATCAAAGTGGATTTACTTGTGGCAAAAACTGGTCAATGTCATATTGTCACTAAAACATTTGTGAGGTCAGCGGCTAAATTGATGGTTAATATTTTGCTTTGTCGAATGATACAATTCATCGTCGCATAACATCTTTAGCATCTAATGTGGAGGAGCAATTAATCATGCGTGGTATTTATTTTGATTTACAATTGGACAAAAGCACGGACGTAAAAACTTGTGTCAATTTTTATAATATATAAATTACATTTATGAAAATGAAATTCATGATGACTTTTGGTTTGGTTTATCGTTGAAAAATCACAGTACAGGAGATGATATTTTTTGAATGGTTAGTGATTATTTCATAAAACACCATTTAGATTGTAAACAATGTGTCATTAGTCGGTATTGACGGTGCGCCAGTCAGATCACACATTTGTAGCCGACGATTTTCGCACGTCCATCATATATTCTGCCTTAAAATGTGAGTGAAGAATGACCCTGGGCATGGGACGATTCCTGGATAGCTCAGTGGTTAGAGCAATGGCGTACTAAGCCAAAGGTCTCGGGTTCGATTCCCGTGTCCAGGTGTCAGTTTTCAGAATGTATTTAGATGGAGAATTCCTCACTAAAAAGCATAAATAATAGTTTTGGTTATTTGATTCTTAGCTTATAATACATATTATATATACATAATACAAATTAGACATCAGAATAATATAAGGGTTCATCGTTATCCGAGTCAGAAATTTCCTCATTTTGAGAAGTTTGCATCCTGGTTGCAGTCTCTGTCCGTGGGTTTTTGAAATGGTCATGACTGATTGGCGGAATGAATTACAAGAGAGTTAACATGTCGTTTTTCTATGGTAGGGTGACCAGTCTTAGTGCTTTGTAAAGTGAATCTTGCTCTGCCACAAATTTATAATTTTTCTTCGACATGGACACAGTTGAGAAAGGGAAATCTTCATTCAACATAATTTTAAACTTCAGGGTCCAAGATTCCTCTCGCTCAAATCTCATCCACCTAATTTCTAACCACTTTACAGGATTACCATCTTCAGTTTTTTTTTTCCTGTTTACCAACATATCCTTAAGTTTTTTGGTGGATAATATCTTAGGTGTTGTTATTGTGACAACCTCAAAAGGTTTCCTAGTCTTCGCTTTTTTTATGACTTCAATCCAGTCTTCAGTCGTAAAAATGTGGGTACATTTTAGTGAGGCTGATTCTATAACCCCAAAATCTTGATTGTTTTGGAAAAAATGAGTGACCCGAAACCAGAAATTTGTGATCGATGTTTTTGATGTTTGACTGAGGAACTTAGACATGGTTCGTGAATGTAGCCGCCATCTTGATGTTTCTTTTTTGCCCAGTACATGAGTCATTACATTAGTGTGAATTTTGGCCTCTAATCTTATATGGTTGGCAAGAACAGAAGCTAATTTTTGTGACCCTCACCCTCCTTTCGTCTCATACCACAAATGCGTGTCTTTGTAGAAAAGATGAATTCCAAAATTGTAGGCGTACATATTTCTCATGTAATTCGCAATATATGTACTTAATTTGGGATATGGGAGAGCTTTTTGGAAGTAAATTTAGGAACATAAAGTGAATTCAATGCGGGCTCTTTATCACTTTTAAGGGTCTCCCTAGCTTGCAAAGCTTTGGCCAAGAGCAAATTCTTCTCCACTTGAAATTTCTTACGCAGTTCAGGATCATTAATTTGGGCTGCTATATTCAGCTGAGATTTGTCAACATGACTACAGGTATCGTTCGAAGGAACTTTAAAATAAAAGTTAAATTTCGTTGAAAAAACCTGATAGACTTTTTTGTTTCAACGGCTCCTTTCCCTCACTTTTGCATTTCTCAACGTAGTAGTCATACCTTTTTCTAGTGTTTAAATCGGGGTGAAGATACTTTCTCTCTCGGTTCTTTTGTCTACTATGGTGGCTCTGATAATCTGGGAAAGATTTGATATGTGCCACTATGTCGGAGTAATCAAGTTTGTTATTTGGAGTTCTCTTACCATGGGAATCCATGACGGCATGGACTTTAGGCTTTGAGATGCACCGGTAGCCCCTACCATGGCTAAATCGAAGGGTATCGAGAAAATACTGCTTGCACACAGTCTCACCCTTGTCACAGTCTCTCAAAATGTAAGAATACGATACAGCCTTTTCACTACCAGATCTCGTGCTCGTTTGCGCTCCATTTTACGACACATAGCAGAACTCTTAATAAACACATTTGGTTTTCTGTAGTCACCCAAATTCCATAATGATTCAAAACTGCGCCTTCTCTCCTCCTTGAATTGTTGTTTACTTTTTTTATATTGACAGAGTGACAAGTATTTTTTAATTTTTTTTTTTTTTTTGCATTTCTTTACCTTTGACCTAATGGTAGGCATTGCCCACTATTTCCTAACCACTTCCTGGATTTCTTTTTCCAGGTCTTCTCACTCCTTTCTCTCTTCCTACCCCTCACTTCACTTGGCTGATCACTTGATTCAGTAGATTTTCTTGGCGGCGGGATCAATGAGGAAGAAACTGCGACGAGTTTCGCCCGACCTGAGTCTGGTTTGTCTGGAAAATATAACGTACACTCAGATATTTTACGATAAGCTAAGTTACTTTTTTTAAAAGGCATTATATTGAATTAATATGAATTTACGTTTCTTTAATTTAGATTCATTTAAATCTCAGACTATAAATCTAAGAGGTTATGATAATAAATTAATAAATGCTCAGAGAAAACAGAATATTATAAACACTGTAAGGAGGTTATAATTTGTAATTTTACTGTATACTTCACTTACCATCAGACTCTGTAGATGATGTTTCACTTTCTAAAGGCACATAGTCAGACGATGAAGGAGAAAAGTTAGGAGCTTCATCAGAATCTATTGTTTTAAATTTTATTGAGTAAACCATGTAAACAAAGCACATAAACAAACAAAGCGTCCTAAATCACAGGCCACATTACTCCAGATGTTGGACTTGATCCACTTTGGTGAGGAAATTCCAAGGAGGATACTCGGAGCTAGAACTAACTACTGCCATTTACAGGCAAACCATGGAAATAACGGACTTAATATTTATATATTTATATATATATATATATATATATTAGTTTGTCATTGTTTATTTTGTTACGTTAATACCATTCTTAAAACCCCTAAATTCATTATTGATGTAATAAGCTTGCAAGTGTCCAGTCTTTATAATATTCAAAGACATTTAATAACAGATTATATATCATTTTACAAAATTCCCTCCTTAAGATTATTAGAAATTATGTTAAAATTATCAAGATACCTAGAATGCTATGGTATGTTATTGTTTTCCAATCATTTAGGCCTATTGTAATATTAATAGCCTTCAGTATCTACAATATATTATTCTTTTCTAAGCCTAATTTAATCTGTATTTAATATTACTATATCGATTAGTTCAAATGTTTAATTATAAGAAAGTGTGGGGTGTCATGTAGCCCAAATCATAATCAAAGTTGTAATCAATATATGTTCTAAATTTCAATTCGTTAACTTCATTTTTTGGCTTTTAACTTTCAAATCTAGTAGTTGTTCATTCTTGGAAAGTCTTTGTTGGAATTATAGCGTCATCTAAATGTATTACTTTTACCTTTAACTTCCAAGCATCGTGGTGTTTTATTTTATCTGTACCCGGAAGCTGTGAGATGCACCTGTGACTTCACAGGGGAAAGGGACGAACAGCTAGCCAATCAGTATATTAGTTTTGAGCGTATGTTTTTTGATATATTGAGAAGGGAAGTGTTAGACGCGCCACACTTCCCGGGTAGCACGCGAGATAGAAAGACGCGCTAGGAGGGACTTCAGTAATCGCACACAATATGTAGTAATTAAAGTGGAACATGATTGTGATAAATGGAAAGTGAAACATTATATTTCTGATGTCTGCTGGCTAACAATACAAAATTAAATTTAACCTCTACATAGTATTATTATCCAAAATTTCCCCACCCCACCATTATTAAATAGCCCCGACATGAATATGAAAGGCTCTACCGAAGCAACTGACCACCGTGGATCAAAATAAGAAAAGAAGATGGAGAGGAAGATTCGGACTAGTTAGAAATTGCTAACAACAATGGGGCCAATATTTCGACGGTCAACTAGTTACAAAATGGCGCCTAATATGGGGCCGATGTTTCGACGGTCGATTAATTACAGTAACTACAGAGAAGCCGCCAAGATAATCTGTAAAAGCCTCCTTATAGCCCTTATATTTGTGATGATACTACCACAAAGTGTGCCGCCGGCCGGCATGCCACCAAAGGATGTAAGATGTCAAACGATAACCTGGTGGTCTAGGAGTAAGGTGTTAAATTTCTGTGCTGGGGGTCCAGGGATCAATCCTCGGTCCCGGCACAGATTTATCTGATTGCCAAACCCTTCCTTCACCTCTGACAATACGTGTATTAATCACAACTTGTGAATGTGAGGAATTCCAGGCCTCCACCGTGGTTCGAATTCCACGTTAAACTGTAGGTCCTCCATTTCACCTCGCAATAAATCACCCTACCATTACACATCAGCGTAAGTGCGTATAGCCCGAACGGGTAGTAAGATGCAGTGATAATAGTAATAATAATGAAGATGGCAATCATCCTAATCACCTACGCCCCCCACCTGTCACCCCTAGTCATCCTACCCCCCTCTAACCAAGATTCAACCTAACTTCCCACCTGCTGTCAACCCTAGTCGCTCGACCTGTTAGGACTTGTTGTCATTAATTCACCAGCGAACACCTTATCTCTTTCTCTCTTCTGAAAAATGTGTGGAAATTATTTTCAATTTTGTGAATTAACATGCTTCAATGGCATTTCGAAGAAAACTTGGATTTTCTTACACAAAAGGTAAAATTGACGGACAACAGTAATACTCAATTAAGTTGACAACTTATAAGTTTCATCAGAGTGAAATTAATCACGCTATGACAAATGGTTATAGTTGGTGAGCAATGATGAAGCATACTTTTTCTCACTTTATTAATATCTTAAAGTTTTCACTATGGTGGAATAAATCAGGTTATGACATAGTTACAGCCATTAGTAGTGAAAACCATGCATCCTCTTTCCCACTAAGTTATTAACTTATGAGTTTCACCAGTGTAAAATTAACCAGGGTGTGACTCGTTTACCCTGGGTTACTATATTATAGCAGATTTGTGGATGCTTGACTGGAGAAAGTCAGACTAGAGTTAGTCAGAATTAAATGATCAGACTTGATATGTCAAGAATGGGCGGACTTGAGATGTCAAGATTGGGCGGACTTAAGATGACCAGCCTTGTGAGGACCTAACTTACGATGGACAGACTTGAAAAAGTAGACTTGATATGATTTGACTTGAGATAAGAAAGCCTTAAGTAGGCTAAGCTTAAGATGGCTGGGCTTGAGATGACAAAACTCTATATGGTTCTACTTGAGATCGGATGACTTAAGACAATCATGGACAACCCATATCGTTCCACGGGCCACTTTGACGAACTACCAATTTCCGCGGGCCACACACACACACATTAAACACAATTAAAAAATTTGAAAATTAAATTCCATAAAAATGTTTTGCTTCATTAACTTATATTATTATCTACATAAGTGAGATATTTGGTTTTCTTTGCGATCACTCGTTTTTTATAAATCTACTTCAATATTGTAAAGTGCACACCTAAAATGATTTTCCAGATTTTCATCTGTTATTGAAGGTCGAGATCTACTTTTATTAAATTTTATTTTAAAAAATATGTTAAAATTATGTTATGTTTGTGAAAAACAACTTTTCACAAACATTATATGTGGAACCGAAGGCATTCACAATTTGTTGTGCAAAAAATATTTATTGGGGATACTTTTTCAATGTTACATACGTGTTGTAAAAGTTGATTTTTGATGTTGTGGCATGAATTTGTTTTAATTCATTGTTGCACTTTAAATCAATTACTTTCAATCTGCAGAGTTTCGGGGATAGTATAAACGTCAACGTGAAATGGCGAACAAAATATCTCAAACACTTAATAATATTTTGCGAGTTCTGAAAAACGACGATCAAATGCTGCCGAAAGTTATTTATTTCATCGGCGTAATTCAAAAAATTCCTAGGATGACCTGTTGCTAGTCCAGCAATCCCTTCTAAATGCAAATTGTTGTCGGACAAATACCGCGTGCATAAAAGAGGCCAAACATGAGAGGGGATTAAATCGTTTCAAGAGAATACCAACCATGTAGCTCCTACTACCTTGGAGATATGGCCATTAGTCTGTAGAAATATCTCCCCACTCTCGTTTCTTTGAAAAGAGGATAAGGGCATACCAAAGAAGCGCTTGGAATAAAGAGAGATAATCGGTTAAGGAGCTGTCAAATTGGATCATGTGGTTTAACGAAAACCATTTTCAAAGGGTTCTTTTCGGAATTTGAGGTAGAGGAATGACGGAATGTACAAAGTTGTACTTAAAGTGATGGAAATCAAATGTTGTTAAAGTTTAAAGCATGGTTCAAACATAAAATACTATGCAGGTATCATGTAAGGTCAAGAATACATCTAAGTATGATGTTTATTCCGAATCAAGTCTAAGTATAATGTAGAGTTTAGATCAATGATTAAATGTTTTATGTTAAAGTATGGTGTAGAGTTTTGATCAAATGTTGCGTAGCGCGGTAATGAACGATCATTAAATATAATGTAGATATCATGTATTAAACTGATTAAATGTTACATATGGAGCATCGCACTGTATGGAGAAAAAACTTGGACTCTTAGAAAGATGGAAAAGAAATACTTGAAGAGCTATGGAATGTGGTACTTGAGAAGACCAGGTGGCCAGACAGGGTGACAAATGAATAAGTCTTAAGAAAAGTGGGTAAGAAGAGATCAATTTTGGATGTGATTCTTCAGCGCAAAGCAAACTTGATCGGGCACATCCTTAGGAGGAATTGTCTTCTGCACGACGTCAGAGAAGGAAAGGTTGAGGAAGCTTAGGAAGAAGGATTCCAATACTAGCTGACTTTAAAGAATAAAATTCTGGTAGCTGAAGGAGGCAGAGGACAGGGCGCATTGAATGCCTAAGTTTCACTGACAAAGGGACAGAACACCTAATAATAATGTATTGATAGGGAACCGTCTGAGTGTGTTGTAGATCTCTGAACAAGTTTAAGTATAATGCATAGTTATTTTCAATTATCAAATGTGGAGGTTTACGTATGATCTATGATAAAATGTTGTTAAAGTATGAGGCACGGCTTTGATCAAGCATTAAATATAATGTAAGTATTGTCTTTTAAGTATAATGTGAGAATACGATTAAATATTGTAGGCTGCATGATATGATAAATGAACTACGATTTTACAATTCAACGAATGTTTCGCGGCTCTGTTAAGTGTCAGATGATTAAATAAATATCTAGCAAGTATGGTGAAGATAAAAGTTGGAAAGAGAGGAATCCAGCGAGGTGATGAAATTTTCAAACGCATGCAAGATTCAAGATTATATCTACAGTAGTCCCATGACTTATTTGGTGCTGAATGACAGCACGCAGCTGACGGCTTTGGAAAGTTACCAAACCAAATTATGTATCCCTACGCCGAACCATAATATGCAAAAAGGTGTGTTTAGTAGCTGTCACTTCTGAAAGTCAAAATTTAGGTATATACCTATATGTTGACTGTCAGAAGTCGGCTGTGAGATGTCAGTCAGAACCAAAGAAGCCATGGGGCTAATGTAGACAGGGATACCTCGTTAACTAGTGCGTTGTATATGACGTCATCCTTAGGTCGGTACACCTGTTTGAACTTGTTACAAACCATGAGGAATGCCCTTTCTCCAATGAGGAAGTATGGTAGAAAGTATGCAAAGTTAGAAAGTAAATCCATTTGATTTTATCTTACAGTATTAGAAATTAAAAATGAACCTTGTAAGTGAATATGAATTTATCGTTATGGACTCGAGCGTTAGGGTGTTGGTTAGTCGCCCAAGAAGATTGGGAGGAAGTTCTTTATGATAGGAAGTTAAGGATATTAACGTTTAGAAAGTATACTTAACGATAAGATGTATCCATTCAGCATTTGCTTGAAGCTATCAGTATTAAGGATTACACCGAAGGAATTCAACGTTACGAGTTCGAGCTTTTAAGCGTCAATAAGTCTGTAAGCCTTGGGTCCAGGAGATGAGAGTGAAAGACGGGTAGGGATAAAAAGTTGATTTTTATAGCATCTTCTGTTCTTACATTTTAAAGTTTCTTTATTAGGTGTATAAAATAAGTTTTAGGTCCTTATTCTTCTAAGATGAGAAATTGAGTATATTTAGGGATATAAGTATACGCGAAGATCAATAGAATCGGTCTGAAAAGCTTTAGTACTTTAAGGAAATATTTATTAAATTTATATACATTCTTCCTAAAATATTACAAGTAAATGTGATGATAGTTTATAATATATGCATCAATTAATTGGTTTGTTCATAATCAAATTTTTAGATTACATCCCTAACGAGTAATGATTTGTCGTCAAAAGGTTAAATGTAGGAAAGCCTTCAGCAACATAATTTAAAATGAGTATACTTAATATTAGACCTCAAAGCTATAAATATTTATAGGTTTATGGAATATGGAAGGGCGTTCTTCGAAGCTGACATGTTTATGAAGAGTGTAAGGTTTGAGGTTTCGACCTTGCGGCTATTAGAGCACTCTGGGGTTATGACCTTACCGAAGTTCGTGTGGAAAATATCCTCTACATGCTGACAGGAAGGGTGATTGCAGGGTAATAGACCAATCCTGACAGGTGTATATCTAGAGAGAGAGAGAAAGAGAACTACCAACGACTATCTCCAAGTCGAACCTTGTCAGGGTTGTGGGGGTGGGAGGGCGAATAATATGTTAATTCACCATTATTGGTTTTGGGTGTAGTGTTGACAGCAGGGAGGAAGTCTGGTTGAAGCGTGGAGGAGGGGTGAAAGCTGGGGGGTGGAGGTCATTAGGATTATTAACATCTTACAACCTTTGGCGGCATCCCGTCCGGCGACACTATGTGGTCCCATAGATATAAAGGCCATAAGGATGTCTAGGCAGATTAGCTTGGCGGCTTCTCTGGCGATACCCTTTGTGATAGTATCACTATTTTATAAATACTTATAAGCAAGTATACATAGTATGTGTCGAATGAGAAAGAGGCAAACGAAAAAACTGAATAACTTCTCAAGTATTTTATCAGTCTTTGAGTTTATCAACATTCTGTACTCTTAAATATTCACCCCTAAGGTAGCGCCTTTAGGCAGTCTACCTTAATTCCCAGACCCTCAGATAGGGTATCGCCACTAGGCCATCTACCTTAATTCCCTGAAGCTACACTAATGTAGCACATGCAAGTACATCTGATGACGGCCCCTTCAACACCGCAAGCAAGAAACTTCATGGGGCATTCTAAAGGAAGAAAGAACATGGGAGAAAAACCACCCAAGAAACCACGCAGCTCCTCCTCATCCAAAGGCTACAGCTCTATAGAAAAGTCTCTCTTTCCTCTAGCCGAAACCATCTCTCACTCTCAACGCCCCCAATACAAACGACCTACCTCCTCTCTCAGCCCCAACTTCCCTTCAGACTCAAGATGTTTCCCCTTCCAGCTCCTTCCGAGGCTTGTCAAACATCCACGTAGCCTTTAATTCCCGCCCTCTCCAGCTCAAAATACTCGGATTCCCTAGGAGCACATGAACTTGGGCTTTACATACATTCTACCTCAGAATGACTCACAATCCGAGAAAGAATATAGCTCAGCGCCCAAGCACCAATACAGTAATTAACCACCAACCCAGCCAGAACCATCAGAACAACCTTAACACCCAAAACAAGTTAAAACTTTGCTGCTACTTATAGATGGGTTTGTGTAATCAGATTCGTCCTTCGTATAAGGTACTACTTGAAGACATGACTGCGTTTAACCTAGAAAATCTAAACATGCAGACATTCGTGATTCCCGTACATACATAGAAAAAAAGATGTCCTAAGTATTATAAAACTTTTTGATACTTCCCTACAAAAAATCTTGAAGGGGAAGACCTCTGCAGAGTATTTCATGATTGTTCATAGCTTCACAGGCTGTGTCAATGTTTCAGCCTTTTACGCCGAGGACAAGGGGATGCCATTACAACAGATGAGCACTGCAGCACACTACATTCAAGCATTCAAAGCCCTCAGAGAAGAATGGACGGTGGGTGAGCCCCTAAATGCCAGCCTAAAGAAGTTTGTGTTCCAAATTTATAGCAGGAAAAAAAACCAATGAAGTAAATAAACTAGGTATTTTTTGTACTGCTCTAAAGGAGACAATATTCAGCCAAAACTCTCACCTCCTTGTTCAACATTACGCCTCCTTGTGAGGAGAGCCAACTACGAGGCCTCTTTATGGCGGGGATCTCTGACATGTTTTCAGATGGCTCCCACATCGCACGAAGATGGCTAGTATGATGACAACAGCCCTAGTGGCATTAGTTGACTTGAATGTCAACCCTCCCCTGAGGAAGTGCTGGAGATGATATACAACAAATGCAAAGCCTGTTAACCAGGAACATGCCCGTGCTCAGATGTGAACCCGCCGCTCCCCCCATGCACTGACATCTTCAGCTGCTTGTATGATAAAACAAGAAATGGATAAAGAATATAAAGAGTACGTAGATGATGATGTTAATGGCGACAATGCTAATGACGACGACGATTTTGAAGAATAATTATATTAGTGCACCTATAAACTGAGATACAGTACAACAAGCGTTGTTAAGAGATCTTTATCAGGTTGTCTACTCAGAGGAACAAAAATTCGTGACTTTTTGACCACAAAATTCCTTCGGGGGCGTATAGCCCAAACGGGCAGTAAGACGCGGTGCAAAAAAAAAAAAAACCTTCGGTAAACGGTCGAACATTATATTGTACATCGGGCCTAGATATTATAATAACAAACACAAGTAATAACTATTACTATAATCATACCAACAAGAAAACTTACTTGTAATTAAAGATGTTAGAAGCTCCCAGAAGCTGAAGTCTCTCAACAAACATAAAAATCTAATATTGTTCAAATTTGTCACCTAATATTTAGTTTATACACAAAATCACAACATACAGGATTTACATCTGCCTCAGTCGTTTCTTCTCCAAGTCGATTTCAGTTTGAAGTGCTGAAGCTTCTTCTTCAGCCTGTTGGAGAAGTTTTCTTTTCTTTGCCTCGAGTTTATTTACAGTTTCCAATGTTGTTTTTGATCTGTTAGCTTCTTCACTTTCTTTCTACTTCATTTCTTCAATTGCTTCACTCCTTTTGGAACTTGCTCACCTAGCTGCGTTCAGCATCCCACTTGTAAATTCCACATTCTTTATGCCACCTACAGACTGAACCAATGAATATATGCTGTGTTGGGAGATTAGAGAACGCTCTTTCATATTTTCAACCAAACATTCCTTGTTTACTGAAAAACCTCTTTCAACAGCCCTGTTTCCATGGACCAGTGTAAATATCATCGTGCAAAATGAAAGCAATACCTTGCAAGCTTTTGCATTAATGAAGATGTTGAAGATAAAAGAATCTAGTCTTGTTTCATTGTAATCAAATGTCTTCAGCTCTTCTTGAACAGAAGACTCCTCACAGATTTCAAGGTAGTTTTTTCTTATATGTTCAGCTTCAATGTATGCAATATGGCTGTTTGAAGTGAGTTGTTCGAGTGCTATGTTAACCCGTTGTACTTTTAGAGTGCCACTAGTCATTACTGCTGGTGAAAGGCATGAAGCACCTTTCACCATGCACTTTCGTAATGGAGACCTAGGCCCAGTCAGTTTTTGAAACATTTCCACTAATAAGTGACTGCAGGGTTGTACATCAAGTTATTTCCCATTTTTACAAAATTTCTTCGCACCAAAGCCTATGTCTAAGTCCGAAAAGCTCAATAGATTTTCATTTTTGACATCAATTGCCAAGAGCTGTCCTGAGTTTTTCACATTGCTTATAACCTTTGCCTTAAGGACGCGAGCAGCAACGCTACGTGCCATTGAATAAAGTTCGGCATGTACAAAGGGCAACATTGGATTGCCATTTTGAAATATTTTAAGATATGGTTCCACTTCTCCTACTGACTGACTGTAAGAAAAAGAGTTTTGCATCAAGAAGGTTATCTTTTAGGAAGTCTTGTACAACACCGAAATTCTTTGCTTCAGGTGGTTTGGAACACACAAAAGCCACATATTTCTTTAAATGCGGAATCATTTTCAAGACTCTTTCAATTAATTTTGAGTTTTCCACCCATGGAACAAATTTTAAGTGGAAAGAGGTCTGATCCACTTGAGAGGATGTAATCAGATCTTCGAGATGGAAAATCTTTAAACAGATAATAACAACGAAGGCAGAAAATAATGAACTTGCCATTTTTTCCTATCATTTGATTGAAGTCCTTAAGGAATTTTAAATTTACATTAGGTCCAACAACAGCAATTTGTAGAACATTCTTTAAAGGCAGTCCTAATTCAGACACACCTGACGTAAAGGAAACAAGGTCAGCTGCTGTAGAGTGCCCTAAAAACAGAGTTCAAGTATCGAGTCGAAACCACATTTAAACTTGAGTTCCAATAACGGACAATGATGTCCATTTGTCCATTTTGGGCAATTCTATTGAGACTTTCGTCAAGTGAAACTACAAAAAATGCCATCTTCTTTAACTCCGCCGAGAGATTTTCTTGGAAGAAGGGGCCAAGACCAAAGGTTGTCAAATAGCCAAGTTTGTCTTTTTGCATTTTGAACTTCTGTGCTATTACACTGTCAGGAAACATGATTGAGAAAAGATCACTGGAAATACATAAAACTCTGTCAGAAGTATGAGTCATAACCTTATTCATGGACCACAGAATTTCTGCTTTCAAGGTATCATCATTTACACAAAATTTACTTCAAGGTCCTCCAAGATATGAGGAAGATGAAACAACTAATGTAGACGAAGCTGCAACCAAATATACATCATTTTCAGAAGTAGGCCTACTTGTGGAAGGTAATAATTCTTTTGCCGGTTCTGGGTGTTTACATCCAACTTTTTCAGAAGATATAAAGCTGAGCGTTTTTTTCTTACCTTGGAGTAGGGCAGAGGCTAGTTCCAAATGCTTCTTACCTTTTCTATGAATTTTCACTCCATTCAACCCACTGTGGCTTATATCAAATTTCGATTTACAAAATGTACAATAATCCTTCTTCAACAGTCAGCCAAAACTCTTTGAACGAACATTTACCAGGCATCTTTTAACAGATTAGGCTAAACTTCCCACATAAAATCTTTGAATGCCCCCCAAAAAAATTATTGATTTTTTTTTGCAACACACGTTTAAAAATAATTTAGGCCTAATATGTTATGTGCCCATAAGACAACGAAAATTATTTTTTTTAAATTGGTAAATTTCAACTGTTTTGAATGAATGGTCTTTAAAATTAACTGAATTTCGTCAAGGATCAAATATTAACACTAATAGTATTATTTTATATTTTATAAAAAAATACGCCATATTTTACTGCGAAAACGATTGCTATTTGCTGCCAAAGTTAATTTGAAATTATAATATACATTTTACACCGCCTTCAAATTGCAGTCGGATCACTGAAAGCAGCCCACATTAAAATTTAATACAAGATGACAAACGTTAACCTTGTCGTTGGAATCACAAACAAAATAATCAGGCAACTTCCGACTGGCGCGTGCCATCACGTGTAGTGGATAGCGCTATCTTTGGAGCATTCGCGTTGTTACGATGTGTGGGAAATTCAAACTAAAATTATTTTCGTGACTTTCGTAACCTTTTTTTCAATTAGTGACTTTCGTGACCCAGTAGACACCCTGCCATCGCACACCTAATTTTTATATTTATCTTAGATGTACGTGTAACACAAATAGTGCCTAGATGTTTTTAGGATGTTTATGGTTCGACATCTTAGCTCAGTCGGTAGTGTGTTTACTAAATTAGGGGTTGCGGGTTCAATTCCTGGCATGGCCGAAAAATGTATCATTGGTTAAATGTTTTGCCCTTTCACAGCGATGAATTAACGGCCGGGGGCTGGACGTTGTGCCTGTTATAGATTTAAGTTAGTTTATAGTCGTGTGCTGATATAATCAGTGGGTTTAGAAAGTGCACGTTAAATACTTCAAATGAATGTAAAAAAAAAATATTTACGACATAATGTGTATTTAGTCTAAGCTTAATTTTTTTTATTTGAGGTATTTAATGTGATCTTTATGAACTCAGTAATTATATCAGCACACGACTTATAAACTAACTTAAATCTAGAACAGACACAACATCCAGTCCCCTGCCATTAACTCATCACTGTGAAAGAGCAAAATCACATTTCACCTAAGACAAATTTTAGGATCATGGCGGGAATCGAATCCGAGACCCTTAACTCAATAAACAGATTCGCTGACTGAGCTACTAAGGTGTTGGACAGCATGCAATAGAATTATTTATAGCCACCCTAATTAACCACTTTTTTAAATTTTGCATATACATTCATGTTTATAACTTTATTAGCACTTAATTAAACTATATTTTGAGGATATAACACAGATTTTGACAACTTTTTTCAAAATGTTAGCTTTGATAATTGCAGGCAAAACAAAATTATTTTACAAAATAATAATAATTATTATTATTATAATTATTACTACTACTTAAGACTAATAAGTTTTTGCAATGTTTAAATAAGCTAAAAAAAATTAAAAACTAAAGTATATGGTTAGTTTTAATTGTTTGAAAATTGACACCTGAATAAGAGAATCAAACCCAGGACCTTTGTCATTGTAGGCCTACTATTGTCCATAATATGTATCTAATGATTCCCGCCTTAAGATATGAGTGAAGAATGACCCCGGGCCACAGACAAGTAATACACCCAAACACTCAGCCTCCAAGTTAAAATGGCTGCGCTCCTTTTGGCAGCTTGAGCCCTTCTACACTAGGATCGCTGCGGTTAGTCCTATTACTACCCAGCAGTGACACTAGCGAAGCCCAGTGTTAAAGGACTGAAGCTGGCAAAAGGAGCGTGGCGAAACCCCCGTAAGTTTGAGTCTGTTTCTTACTTGTTTGTGCCCAAGGCACGGGACGACTCCTGGATGGCTCAGTGGTAAGTTTAATGCTGTACTAAGCCAAAGGTCCCGGGTTATATTTCCGACTATGGCCTTACTTAAAAACTATAATAGCTTGCATATTTTATCCATTATTAAATCAGGTTGAGAAATCAATTATAAGCTCAGAGGGTTGCGAGAACAAATGATTTTGGATACATATTTATAAGTGTGTAACTTTGATAATTACCATGAAATTATTGTTTGTAGCCCCTTTATTTTTCGCAATACATATTATCACATTGTTTACTTACTAAATTGCATTAGGGACTCGAAAGTTCATTGCCGCACTTGAACTCCACCTATCACTACCTCGAGCTAGTTATATCCATTCCCCCTTATCACACCCTATTTCTTCCGGGTCCATTCTAATGCTAACCTATCACCTGTGTCTAGGTCTTCCCAATGGTCTCTTCCCATTAGGTATGCCAGCCAATACTTTGAACAAGATTCTAGATTCTCCCATTCGCGTTGCATACCCTGCCCACCGTAATCTACGAAACTTGATTATACTAACAATGTATTGTGATGAGTACAGGGTATATAACTCATCAATGTGTAACCTCCTCCACTCCCCAGTAGTCTCGTCCTTTTTTGAACAAAATATTTTCCTATGAATCTTGTTTTAGGACACGCTAAAAAAAATCGTCATGTAAGATAAGAGACCACGTTTCACACTCATAGAGAACATCCAGTAAAATGGTTTTGTATATTGTGAGTTTTACCTTCCTGGGCAGCAGGCGAGATGTCAACAACTTACTAACCGAGTAATAGCATGCATTTACAAACTGTATTATTTTCCTAACGTCCAATCTAATACCGTTATTTATAGTTGCAATTTTTCCTAAATATTCAAACTCATTAGCCTTGTCAAATTAATGATATGTTGTTCACAGTAATCTCTAAATTATCGTCGCCAATCTGTGTCTTACGCTTTTAACATTAATTTTTAGGCATTTATATTGCTAAAAAAAATGAAACACTTGTGATATTTTATAGATTCATAAATACTCAAACATAATGTTTTGAATCCACAGTTGTTAGAATGAGAAGATAATGTAGGCAATGAACTTTGTATCCTCTTTGCTTGCATGATTGTAAAATACACATTCCTGGTGAGACACTACAACTAGGCTAGAGAGGGTTGTGTGGGGGGTTGCTATAGCTTCTGAAGCAGATATTGTAATTGTTAAAATGTATATTTTGACCACCTCTGTAATCTAGTGGTCAGAGGTCCCGGGTTCGGCGCTTCCTAAATTTATCTGTGAATCAGTGGGTCAAGGACGGGTGCAAACTCAGCCCCATGAGGACAAATGAGGAGCTACTTGAACAGAGAAGTAGCAGCTCCGGCCGTAGGTCTCGTTGTGCTGACCACATGACACCCTCTATCAGCAAATGTTAGCACTATCATCGCTTACGGCGGCGGCCAATCGGTCAGTATAGTTCGCATGTGGGCTCACACCACCAGGGTGTATTTTATTTTTTAGTTTTCAATGTTATGTTTGTGTTTTATTTAGTCGCATGCAATCATTTCAAACTTTTGTTCATATTAATTTACTAAGGTTAATTATAAATTCGAAGGCAATTTTTTTTAATTTAGGTCATTTTTATAAGTCTTGGGTCATCAAAGTCCGGGTCCTGTTTATAAAAAGAATGACACTAAAGAAAAACAAAGCTAATACATATTAGGTAAGGTCAGTTAAAGTGAGGGAACATGACACCTTGTGTGCTTAGAACGTAGACCTGAACATCCATGTGTGAAACTCACCACTTGAGAAGCTTAGTACAGTACAATTTTCATAGTAAGTTAATTTCACATACTCATATGTCAAGTTATGGAATATGCAGATGCTGCTTTTATTACCCTTTAAATAACATTAACACAATCTATTTATTTGAAATATTTAACGTGCACTTTCTAAACCAACTGATTATATCAGCACACGATAATTTCTATGAGCGAGAATGAAAGGGCCTACCGATTTTGCCAAGAAAGCTATTTTCACATACCTTCCAGGGTTCTTAAAACAAACCACAAACAACAAGGGACCGACGGCTTTACATTTTTATAGCTCAAGAAAAATTCGCCAACCCCGGCTGGGTTTGAACCCACAAACATCGGGTCTTGAGGCGAGAACTTTACCCCAATACCACTGAGGTCGACATTAATAATATATAACTTAGTAAAATGCTATCGATTTAGGCAGTAAAAAGTTTGTATATTTTCAAAGGTCCTTATGCATATTTGAATTTGTACGGTATGTACTTAAAAGATGGCGGCACAAGAGCTCACAGTGATAATTTAGCTGAAAGGTTCGTTGGCATTTTAAATATTTATTGAAATAATTTATTTACTAGCCATTCGTAAAAAAAAAAAGAGCCGAGAGGAGGAAGAGATAATTTAGAGAAAATATCCTCATAATTGAGTAGAGATAAAGTGGAAAACAATTTAGGATAAACCAGTAAGTACACACTATAGGTGTATTCGAATCCCGATCCCTCCATAACCGACAGTCCAATCTTTTGTACGAGTGACGTCATGATCCATGCGACCAATAGTACGGGCATAAGCATATAATTTATAAGATGTAGAAAATCATAAAACAAGTTACTATTTTAAGAAAATGTTGTAATAGTATTTTAAATAAAATTACCTCTAAAAATAAAGATAACATATATTTCGTTGTAATTTCCTAAGTAGTAATATTTTATTAAGTATTTCAATTCGGTCGCCATTTGCTGAAATGCGCTCATAAGAAAGAAACAGTAGTATTGCGCTATAACGCCTGGTACGTATGCAACTCACCAGGCACTGGTGTGCTGCTTGCTAAGGTACTACAAGAATCGTCAACGCACACAAATATGCTTAGAAATCTTAGCAAAAAGGTATTGACTTAATCAAACCGTCTATTTTTGTACATAGCATATTACTAATTGCCAGAATAATCCACATGTTTACAATAATAGGAGAGGAACAAATAAGGTCACATTAAATAAACGTATGAAATAAGTATGGAGGAAAAGAGAAAGATTATTTTTGAAATAAGTACAGAGTACACCCCGCCGGAATTCGATATACATTAAACATAATACAGCAACACTGAATAATAATAATATAACATTACCCATGAAAGCCTTATCATGAGACACTACAGAATAAAGACTATTCATGAGACATTTCAAAGGAACACTACATAATAGAGACGGTCCATCAGACATTTTAAGAGACTATTTGTGAGTGATTTTAAAGGAACACTGCAGAAGAGAGACTATCCATCATTACTTATAAAGGAACACTACAGAATAGATACTATTTATAAGAATTATTAAAAGAACATTAGACATGAGACCATTCATGAAACATGTAAGCCACAAGTAATATTGTGTAATTGAGTTAGGTATCAAACCAAGGTTCAGCTACCATCAAAGTAATCAAAATCAAAGTGCAGTCATAAGAATGTTACACCTCTGATGGTGATCGAGAAACCCTAATATGACATCATCATTCGCTCATGGTGCCGGTGATTACTCTCAACACATTGAAACATACCTACATTGGTAACAAACCAAGCCATTTATATATGCAGATGATCTCTACAGCTATCCCAATGGTTGCAAGCCAAGATATACCAGGGTGTCTACTGGACTAGAGTTTTGAAATTCCACTATATTTTCTTTAAAAAATCCAGTATATTTAAAAGGCTCTCCGTACCAAACAAATTTCAAAAGCATTACGCGATAGATAGTTAGGGTTAGGTCTTTGATGAATAAAAAATTTTACTTCATGAATATTCAAATGCATTGATGCAGAAATATAGCCTTGAAATGAAAGCCTTTAGTTATTTAGAACAAATATATCTATATAGTATGTACTAAGTAAGGCTGGGACCCTCAAATCTGTAAGGATATTTGAGAATTTGAGATTGAAAAGAAAAAAAAAGTTTTGGTTTTGAATTTTTTATAGCTATTATAAGCCTAAAGCTCACTAGTGGGAAATACCAATCAAATGATAGGAAAAACCTAACAGCCTAACCCTAGACCAAGGGTCCCCAAACTAAGGCCCGCGGGCCATATCTGTCCCACAGAATGTGTTTATCTGGCCGCGGTCGCTCTGAAAAACATATTAAAAAAAATTATGAATAGTAAAATGATGGTTCTCGTGAATACAATATATAAGATTCACACTAGCTGCATTCCATAAAATGTATTTTGAGCGGAGGGTCCAGTCCAAGGTATGTTTACGATTTGAGGCGGGAGGGGGGTAATTATGTTGGCTGAACAGCTTACATTTTAATCATGTTTAACTATGATTATAAGATACGCATATACTAAAATGAGATCTACAACAAAATGATACATTTTTTATATATATATATATATATATATATATGTGTGTGTGTGTGTGTGTATTTTATGTGTCGTGTTCAATCCAGTCCACCTAGAATTTTGAATATTCTAATGTGGCCCTCTGCTTAGTAAGTTTGGGAACCACTGCCCTAAACCATTAATTTATTAATGGAAACAAAGTTGGAAAGCTAAACATTTATGCTTATAATTTCTAAGATTCAGATTTGAAGGTAAAATTAAGATTTGGCTTCGATCCATCTCTAGCACACATCAAATTTGCTTGAATGGCCTCTACCAGCCCCTCAGAGCGTCAATCCTTTCCCCACCGAGTCATCTTTTTATTAACAATGAATTTGTTATTTTATGCATGGTAATAAAGACACAGAATCCTCAATGAAAAACAAACAAATATATATTTTGAAACAAATTCTTGGAATAAAGATAATTGCAGTTACCTTTAACTGACATGATTAAAAATTTAAATAGTAGAAACTACAAACAAAATATTTTTTTGAAACGGAGACAAGAATTAACAATAAATTACAAAACTTTCTCACTTTTTGTACCTCAAGTTCTAACACTTCAGCCTCTTCCTTTGTTTTTCACACAACTGTTTTTCTTTTTACTTCTTATTTCATTTGACCTGTGGCCATAAGTGAAGAATGACCCTTAGCACAGGACCACTCTTGGATAATTTAACCCCCTTCAAAAGTATGAATGGTAATGTAATTTTGTATGGCTCGTCAATTTCTAAGTTTATAGTCTATTAGAGTTTTATAAAAATCCTAAATACAATACAAATTCTGATTTAATGTATCAACTTTAAATTGGTTTAAGGGAGTTTAATGTTAAAAATTATATCGACATCTCCTGATGGGGACTTCAATCTGAACATCTCAAGGCAGAAACACCTTCCTTGCTCAAAATAAGTGCTGGGTGTGGCCCTCATATAATCCTCTTGAGACATAAACTAATGTGAGGTATTCTAAAAGAGAGACTTTTCTAATAACATGTTTACATTAAGGAAATAGCATTGTCTTCAAATGTAGGTCAACTAAAAATAGTATTAATTTTAAAGGACTAAAGCTCGATGAAGCAATAGGCCATCACTCCCAATTTCAATTTGCATAGGAATAGAATGATGCAAATTAACATAGCCAGCATATCACTTAGTGATAAGAGGCGTAATATTTTTCCAGTTAGCTGACCCAAAATTCAAGTAAATTCCAGTATCAAAAATAAAATAAAGTATATTTCCACTATTGGTAGACATCCTGTATAGAGATGATGCATACTACTATCCCAGCAGTAACAAACCAGGATATTTATGCAGATGATCCATGCACCTATCTCAATGGTAGAAAATCAATATATCTATACAGATGATCAATATAAATGTTACAGGAAAAGTAGATTGTTAGGGAGAGTTGACTCGGCCTAGGTAAAGTCGACTCTTACTAAAAGTATCAGTAAAAGTTGATTGAGAATAAACAGAGAATAAACAGATAAACTTTTCCTAGGAAGAGTTAACTATGCCTGCTGTGGTTTAGTAAAAGTTGATTCCGCGCTGTTGCTCTCCACATGCAACTGTTTTGAATATCCCAGATCTATTTGTTTACTGTTGTTTTCTTTGATCACTCGTCCAGATGTTGCTCTCCACATGCAACTTCGCCACACATCTTTGTTTTGAATATCCCAGCTCCTTGTTTACTGTTGTTTTATTTGATCACTAGTCCATTTGTTGTAGTTTTCAACAGTGACCAAGGATTCAGTGTGTGTTTGATTAATTAGTTTCAGTGTGTTGTTAGGTTAGGTTAGGTTAGTCAACTTTTACTAACTCAAGGTAGTAAGAGTATACTTTCCCTAGGTACAGTCAACTCTTACTAGTAAATGTTGATCGAAATTCATCACTTTTCGCTTTTAATCAACTTTTACTAAAAAGACCAGTAAGAGTCGACTTTACCTAGGCCGAGTCGCCTCTTACTGGAGAATCTACTTTTCCTGTAATATACACACACTAAGATGATCCAAACACATATCCCAATAGTAGCCAACCAAGATATTTATACAGATAATCAATACATTTAATACATTTAAATTCCAATAGTAGCAAACCAAGATATTTACATAAATGATCTATACACCTATCCCACTGGTAACAAACCAAAATGTTTGAATATACAAATGATCCACACCCTTATTCCAGTGATAGTGTATTAACAATTTGTCTTGAAAGGAAGTAATATCCATTATCAAGGTAATAAATAAATGGAAAGGAGCATCTCTTTAACATCCATTCTTACTCCTAAGAACTAAGTTAAAGTGCAATAGGTGTGTGGTCATGGGTTTATTTTCAACAAAGAAATAAAATCAAAATTACCTCTATCATTGACATACTCTTATTACACAAATATTACAGCTCAAATATACTTCTATAAACCTAAATTGATTCTTAATAAAAATGAAATAAATAAACAAAAATTAACTTAAAATAAGATGAAATGCTATCATAGTCAAGTGAGAAAGAAGGAAGAGATGTTGTATTCAATACTGCAAATAAACAAAAGTCATAAATCCTACTTGAGAATTGTAAACCTCTGCAATAATGAAATCATGTTGTAAAGTAGAGTTCAGGGCATTTTAAAATATGGTAGATATGAAAGAATTATAACAAGTTTGTATTTAAGTTTTATTGATTTTATAAATTCCTATTGTTTGTGGTTCAGATTATGTTTAATTATCAAAGGTTAAGATTACTGTGATAGAGTGATTTGTGAGAGTGTGTATCAGAAGTTTGGTGAATTAAAGAGTTATATTAGATACCGAGTACTTAAGAAAATTACTCACCTGCACCGCAGGTCCAGCCCTTCTCACTCATCCCCCTGACCCCATTTGATGCCTATGAAGCAGAGACACAAGAATAAGCCTATTAGGATTATTACCTTAACACAAGTGAAACCAAATACATTGTGATAGTCAAACCAAAACTGTAATATGTGTACCTACTTGAAAAGAACCAATAAACAATGCAAGGGAAATGGTACATGGGAGATTTGTCCCAATACCAATTTGGTTACAGCCTAATAATATCTAGTGGCTAGACAAGTTTAAAAAACATGTATAATACTTAGCACCCCGTCTTACTACCCGTTCGGTTAAAAGTTTAAGTACTAATCACTCTAATGGGTTTAGAATTGGAAAGGTTTTAATATAGATGAAATAAACCCACATTTGTGTGGAGAGAGAGAGGGGAAAACCATTTAGGAAAACCCACCCCTAGTTCACCCGAGCGAGATTTGAACCTCAATATCCCGTCCTTGGCCATCTAGCTCAACACGAAACTTTGCATGTTAGCTAACTACGCCACCGAGGCAGGTTAAAAAACCGTGTATATGCCAGAAATGTTTACTGATAAAAACATTAGTTATATATATATATATGAGGAAGACAATCCTCTTGCAGAACAAAATCTCAAATACTACAAATTATTCTAACCCCTTCAATAAACTTGATGGTAAAGCAGACAATACTGTGCTGTTGTCTAAACTACCCTCGACTTCTGCTGTGGCACATCAACACTCTTCTAACACTTTTACCAAATTCTAAAATGGCAAGACAGGTCATTAAATCCTACAGATTGAGGATGGAAAAAAGTTGGTGATCAAGGATTCCTACAAATGAAGCATAAGCATCAATTCTAACTTTGATTTCATGCAGCTACAAATCAGGACGTGAAAAAAGATGTAGGTGTGCAAAAGCTGGCCTTCATTGTTCAACAATGTGCTCCCATTGCCAGCCTGCCTGAATAGTGAAAGCACAACAATGATGTTGATGCTGACATACCATGATTTGGTTGATTTTGAATACACCTAACTGGACTTCAGTGGACTTGACCTATGGGGAAAGCCACTTTAAATATGCACCAACAACTCTACATCAAGGGTGATGAGAAAATGAGCTTAAAATAAGAAGCGCAGAGTTCTCATAAAACAATATTGAAATTGAGCAAAGAATTTAAAAAATAAAAATGCTAGTGGCATATTCGATGGACAATTTCTTGTACAATAATTTAAGTCCTCTAGATTTTTCGTGTAAAGTGAGTAGTTTTTGAGTGAATCATACACAAAAACTGTGATTGGCACATATTTTGCAGTGCACTCTTGACTTACGCTCTTCTTCGAGCCACATTCGTGCGAGTACTATTCATTGCACACTAAAAAATGAATAGAACTTTTTTTGTTGCAAATTTTACTACGGACATTTTTCTACAATAGTATATTTGCTGAAAATTTAACAGATAAACGATTTAGCAGATAAACGAATCCACGTCATATTTCGGGGCTTGGTTTTTCCAATTTTAAGGGGCGAACTTAGAACAGTAGGTAAGAGAACTTTATTTTATTTTAGTTCTAACGCCTTCAACAATGTTCCAGCCAAGTTTCAAAACTTTACAAATGTTTATGTAAGTAAAACTTAATTTCCCTGGACTAAGATGTTAAATATCTTGCATAAACTTCATTTTCATTCTGAGCCAAAGTATTTATAATCTCATCAAATGAAACACAGTATCATTAACATTGTTTAACCATACGAGCAAGATCACTTTATAAAAGAGACTTTAAGACCATTCAATTTTTAAATTGCAGTACAGGTCTTACAGAGCGCGCAGTCTCAAGATTTTTTCAGCTTGAGACAAATTGACAATATTTGTATTATAAACTTTTCAAATTATACAAAGTGTATACGCTTTGTTATAATTCATTTGAGGTTTCATTTATGTTAATAATTGTGTATTATTATTATTATTATTATTGTAATTGCCATGTTGAACTGAAGGTAGTTTTTACAAATCAGTTAAAACAATATCTTTTCCCCTCCTCTATCCATGATGTATGTATGTGTGTTCACTTTCTTACATAGCTAGTTAACACATCCATACATTATTGGATTGAGTATAATATAGTAAGTAATTTATATTATTATTATTATTAGCACCGCGTCTTACTACCCGTTAGGGTTATAAGCACTTACGCTAATGTGTAATGGTAGGGTGATTGTGCGATGAAATGGAGAACCTACAGTTTAACGTGGAATCCGAACCACGGTGGAGGCCTGGCATTCCCCACATTCACAATTTGTGGTTAATACACGTCTTGTCAGAGGTGAAGGAAGGGTTTGACAATCAGATAAATCTGTGCCGGGACCGAGGATTGAACCCCGAACGCCAGCATAGAAGTCTGACACCTTACCCCTCGAACGCCAGGTCACCAAGTAATTTATAGCATAGGCTTTAGGTGTGATAACAATTAAGATTTAATCACCCACATATAATGTAGCCCTGCAAAAAAAAAAATTAATGAAAGAAACACAACACTTATAGCTCACAAATGGTATATGGACTTCTTAGGTATGTTTCAAACAGCCGTTTAACCTTTCCAAGAGCACATTCCTATTTCCAACTGTTATCAGTAGGTTGATATATTGGTGCTAAGATGAACAGGGCTATATCTGTAGTGCTGCACATGGCACTTGTAATTTGGCTATCAGCAACTTATACTAGTTTAAATAAAAATATGTCTTTAGGATGAGGAAAGTTGCTAAGAGTAAGTGCAGCGGTATTTGCCTGGAACTATGAAAAAAAAATCCCTTGGTGAAACCAACTCCATATAATTCTTATTTCATTAGGTATATTTTATGTCCACTTGTCAAAAACTCTGTTTAAATATACAGAGAAGACTTACAAACTAAACTAGTCTGATACTAAAAAAACACAACTGTCAACAAACCAATAATAAATCTTTGACCATGACAGGAATTAAACTTAGGACCACAAGCTGTTGCAAGAAAGAACACCAAATAATAATATTTCCAGTATTGGTAGAGACTCTGGATAGTGAAAATTATATTTTAAATAGTGATGATGAGGATGAGGATTTGATAGTTCTTTTGACAGTAGTGATCCTGACAAATAATCAAACAACTGTAAATATGAGTGAAAAACAAAAGTACATAAATGAGAATTGAGGCTGGGTATGGTCTTCTGATGACAATAATCCACTCATCCATTTATCAGTAATAGTGGTATTCCAAATACTATTGTTTCAAGGCCAGGTAATTTAAAAAGTGAATTTGGATGCTACTCTCGCTTTGATTCTAATTATTTTTGCTGTCATTTATCTTCAAAAACTAACAACTTACAAATGGATGATAACTTTCACATTGTGAAATGAAATACTTAGTGATTTCCCACTATTGTTGATAAAATTCAAGGGTTTTTTTCTTCGGTACAATCCAAGCAAAATTTATAAAATATGTGAATACAATTCTGGATATTGGTAAATTTCATCAGGGCCATATTAAGCTGCAAATCCAGATTCTACCGCTAGTGAATCTGCTGTTCTTGCTCTTGTATACATGTTCCAAAACAAAAGATACAGATTGTACTTGGATAGCTGGTATTGCACTCCACCTATTTATATTTGTATATATTGTTACACCAACAATGTGATGTCTCACCTCATTTGAGCTTCAAGGTTAGCAGGCGTATTTTTTCTCCTTAACTGTACTGTACCCAAAACATTTACATTGTTATCAAGTAGTTTAATACATATTATATATACATCAATAAACATGAAAAATTATGCATTAGTCATTTCTATAGAAATATGTCTGTCTGTGGTCGTTAGTGCTTTGGCATGATTCACGATGAATTGAGCTACTACCCCTGTTTAATTTGACTTTATATATGAATCGTTATCAGGTAGTTATTAGTGCATCAGCAATTGATTGTAATCTGCGATTATTATGTTGATTTGTTGTTGGGTTTTTTTAAAGTAAAATTAAATCAAAATTTTCTATTTAGGAGTTTAGTGATCAAAATAAAAAAATAAAAAATACACATTGCATCAGGGCAAAGATTACATAACCAGATAAAGAAATATACGTTCATGCCATTGACAAAACTAACAATCTATATTTCGTTCACTATAGGTTTTTACCTGTATGACAGTTCGAAAGTCATATGTTTAGGTTTTGGGTTGCCAACACTTGTAAAAGATCACTGTTTTGTTGTAAATGTAAATATCTTTAATTACCTGTTATATATTACATTTAAAATAACGTAAACTTAAGTTTTCTCATACTATTTCATTTTTTTTAATAATTTCTTTTTATCCAACTCGAAACAATATTTTAAACATAATTAAAAGTACTTATTCTTCGTTTTGGAACGTTAATACAGGCATCGTATTTACTTGGAAAAAAGAAAATTCTTGTAATTTTTTTTACAGTCAGTCGCCATTTTGAAGCTATGTTCGTTAGAAGTTTTTGTGAGAAAGTGGTGTGAATATTTTTTTAAGTGAAATAAAACTATAAATAAACTTTGTGACCGACCTCAAATAAATATATATAAATAATATTGGCCTAAATTACTGTGTTAACTATCACATTAATATATTACCATCTGTTTTCATTACAGTCATTCAAAGTGATAGATGTCAGCTGTTGGCGTAGTGATATATTAGGGATTACTTCTAGTAACATTTTGAGCTGTCATCCAGGTAAACTTAGCTCGTGAATCATTTAAGAGTTCCAACTTTCGCCGGCTATGCATAATATATATTTTTGTATGCATACAATATTTTTGTATTAGTTACATTAACTCTAAAGCATATTTCCCAATAGTTATTAATAAATAATCGATAATCAGGATTATTCGGTGAAAATAATCGTAGCATGAACAATGGTTTTAAACAATCGATAATCGGTACACCTCTAATCTATAACTACTATAGTCCGGTTAAGGAAAAGAAAATATGCCTTCTTACCAATAAACAGTATTTTAATACATATCTAATCAGGCCGTTCCCTTACAGAATAGCCAAGAAACTGTGAATATATATCAAAAAATAACAACTCCGTACTTAATCAATCCTCATTAACTTTCATAACACTTTCCTATCATTGTACACTTCCTTTGCTTCAACAACATTCATACACCAAGTCATAAATGCTCTTTTATTCTTAAAACTTATAAGTTTCCTCTTTTTCACACAATCGTCTACAACATTTAGCCATGTCTTACATGGCCTACCCCTTCCTTTTGATCCACATGCTCTAACTTCATATATTTGCTTCATCACTCGATCAACACTCATCCTCTCAATATGACTAAACCAAAATAAGATGTGTCTTATCAGTGATCTATTGGATTCCCTTCGGCAACCAATCAATACTGACTCTGTCAATATGAGTTTTTCCACAAACATTTCTTAGATATTTCATTTAAAACACATTCATCTTGCTCTTGTGTTTTTCCTGAAAAACTCAAATTTCACATCCATACAATAATGTTGGTGTTAACACACTTTTATATACTGCCATCTTTATCGTTTTCGATACTACTTCATTCTTTGCAATAGTTCACAATACATCCAACTACTCTCCAAGATGTGTTCACACATCTGTCAAATTCATCACCCATTCTTAACATTCTGCCCAGATGCACAAAAGCATTTACTTACTACAGTTTTGCATTTATGTCAAGCTGACTATAATGTCCTAATTCGTCCTTATCAAAAATTATAACCTTAAATTTTGAGACATTTATACAGCCAGTCTGCCTGTAGCCACATTCAAACGATTTAATACATTATGCAAGTCACTTTCATTCTCAGCTATTAATATGGCATCATATGCATATAGTAGCAATCTCACATTCACATGGTCCATTTGTATACTGGCAGCCACACCCTCACAATATATGCATACAGTAAACAACCATGGAGATATAACAAAACATTGTTAAACACCCTGTTTAGTGTCAAACCATTTGCTCAAAGCTCGATCCAGCCTAACAGACACTGTACTTCCATCATCCACATCATCCACCACCATAATTGCATTTACTAGTCAAGTATCCACACCACTCCTATTCACACACGACTCTCTTCAGTAAAGTTCTGGAGTGTTAACTGTAGCAACTTTGCTTGGAGTGAATTAATGAGGCCTAGCAATCTGCAGCTTCTTATGAAGAATATGTATTATTTTCCGTTTTCTTTCCTTTAAAACTTTATTTGGTATTTTGAACGATATTGATTTTTAATTATTAATGAATCATTAGGAACATTCAAAGCCCAGCACACACATTAAATGACTCAAAAAATCTGGCCAAGAGTACAATGCCCCCACACTTGAGCATTTCACTTGTGATCTCATCAATGCCCACAGCTTTGCCATTTTTTTTAACATTTTCATAGCTTATAACACGTAAGCCTCGTTAATTCTTTCACTCAACATAACATTTTCCCTATTTTCTGCTACTTTCTCTATGTTTTCGCCATACAATTGCTTAAAATACTCCCTCTAATGCTTTCCTATTCTGTTCACATCCCAGATCATCTCACCACATTAATTCTGAATGCCAAAAATCTTTCCTTGCACTCTTGTTTTAATCTCTTTCTTCCAGAACAGCTTATTTCCTTCAAAATCATTTCGGCATTCCCTCTCCTTTTATAATCTTCTTTGTTCCTTACTCTCCTTTACTACTTTCTTTGCAATCATCATTTTATCTTTGTATACATGCCATAACCTGTTATGTTCCACTCTTCACAGCAATCATTCATTTATATCTTCTTTCTTTTCTCTCAGAACTTCTTTCACCCGTTCATTCCCCCTTGCATCTCTCTTTAAGGTTCCCACAACTGCAAATCCACACACACCTTTCGTGCATTCAACTGCAGCCTCTTTTATTCTGTTCCAAGCAATTTCTATATCATTAGCATCTATTTCGACATTCCATTCATGCTCTTGTAAAGATAAATTTTCCCCCAGCAATCTTTCAGATTGTGCTCTCATCCTTAATCCTACAATTTCCCCCCTTTTACTTATACTTGCTTAATACTTTTGCGCTGCTTTCTCACAAAATTCCTACCTAATTCAACTGCTAAGATCACTCAATCTTGGCAAATGTAGAACAGCTGTAACTACAAAAGTCAAGGTAGCTTTTAATGAGACCCCCCTAAGCCAGACTTTAAGCCAAATAATGGGTACACATGCCTGTCACGGTGAACAAAAAAAAGGTGCTACGTGTGTACTTCGAGTAGGTAGCCTAATGAAACAATATGGCAATGTAAAAAGTGTTGTTCCTCTTCTCAGTATGTACAGTCCTGAAAAGTAATATGTGTCAATACTAAAATATATTAATTGCTAAGATCTAAAGAAGGAGAGAGTGGGAGAAGGGGGAGAGATTGAAAGTGATGGATGGAAAGGGATATAATATGAGAGGGGGGAAAGAAAGAAAGTGAAATATATATATATATATAATAAATAGATAATTTAAGGATAGAAAGAGGGCAGATAAGCTGAGGGAAAGTGCTAGGAAAGAGAGGTGATGGGGAGGTAACAATATGAGAAACGATAAAGAGAAGGGAAAGGGCAGTGTGAGAGTGGGGAAAGGGTATGGCTAGATAGGAGAAAGGGGAGGGAGGAAGAGAAAAGCTATATATTTAGCATGACATAAAAATTGTTTTAAGACATTGCAATTGCAAACCTATTATAGAAGTTATGGCAGCTAAACAAAAATAGTACATTAAGTTTTGTGAGGTATTAAATGGTAATCCTGTTGTATAACATAGACGAGTTAAATCAAGTCCAGGGGTTAAACCAATATTGATATAAATATTTTAAAGGCATGCAATTAGTAAGGTTTTTTTAATCCAGGAAATTGTGTCATAAGCTACACAAGGAATTAATTTTATGTATATATATATATATATGGGTGTCCCTTATTTGGGCGAAAAATAATTTTTTAGTTTAAATAAACGCATACCCCCCTATTCTGTTCCCTTTGGTCACACTTTCTTCAGTAACAAATTTCCACAAAATTGGATTATATCAACCCGTGCCGACTTTATGTTGAAATTTTAAGTTCATACTTAAATTAAGGAGGATTATGGATTATTAAATAGAAGTAAAGAAATAGTTACATATTATATAATACCTAATAGTTTATTACAATAAAGTCAGACAAACTTAAATTGTAGCTTGTAATAGTAAAATTATTGTAGATTTTTTTTATCTTTGATGTTTTTTTCTTACAGTCTGGGTAAAGCTGTCGTTCTTGGCCAATGCAACACATAAGCCTACTATTTCTGCTCCTTGTCTACAGAAAATAGTCCGTTAAAGTTCTGCATTAATTTAACAGCTCATTCAGATGAGTCATGCACTGCTTTTAAAGAGTCCACTGTTTGTTTTGTATTTAAAAACGACATTTTCTTCCCATGAACAAGGGTATTCCTCCAGGAAATTGGTATTTATTTGAATAGTGATAAAATTGACACTTCATCTGATAAATACAAGTGTTGGCTAAATTTTATCTTAGCTGCTTTTGAAATTGTTGATTTCACCATTTTATGTTCTTTTAATGTCTTTACTACCCGTTCGGGTTATACGCACTTACGCTAATGTGTAATGGTAGGATGATTGTGAGATGAAATGAAGGACCTACAGTTTAACGACTACAGTTTAACGTGGAATCCGAACCACGGTGGAGGCCTGGCATTCCCCACATTCACAAGATGTCTTGTCAGAGGTGGAGGAAGGGTTGACATATTAGAAAAAACATGTTAAATGAATAAAGTGCTTTTGCCATCCGTCGATCTTGGTGCATTGCACCAAGAGGATGGATTTTCAGTTTCTTCTATAAGTTCATGATAGTCACTTTTTGATAATCGTTCCTGCAGTTCCTTTTGAAGAAACTCCAATATGATCTGTGTTTCAGAGTCATTAAAACAGCTTTCTATGAATTCTTGATAATTCTGAAAATCATTAAAATTTATATTTTTCCAGCCTTCTCTAATTTGTTTGAAAAGAGGATTATCCAGACTAACTATTACCTGAAGTATTTTATCTTCAAATATACTAAGTAAAACTAATTCATAAATGTGAAGTCAGCAAGAAAAAAAAAACCTATTTCTGTGTCTAATTTTTTCTCAATAAGCACAAAGGCACCTTTGATGCAGCCTGTGTTTGAAGCAATTGTACCAAAACACATGATTTGCACTTTATCTTCTAGCGCTCCATCTTGTATTGCATTCCAAACTGCATGTGTCTGTACCTTTCTTGAAGAATTGAGTAATAATTTCAGAACATCAAAATTAGTTGTTTGCTGTCATATTCTACTTTGAAGTGTCGTCAGAGGATTTGGGCAAATAATTACTATTATTTGTTGCAGCGTTTGTTTCTGACCTGGAAATGGACTCTTCAGATGATGACATAACACAAAACTGTGAGGTTGATGCTGCACTCTGATAACTGAATAGCTTTTCTTCTTTGATTTTCCTTTGTCTTCACCTTTCATCTTTCTCTAGGAATGTTTTATCCATACCAGAAAGGTAGCCAGTTCATCCAGATTTCCTTTGTTGCAATTAAAAGATCTTATCTTCTTGTATTTTAGTCATTTTTAAGAGCATTTGCGTGGGCACTATCAAATCAGTTGTATAGATTGCTTACAAATTCTTGACACTTAAACATTGTTAGAGGTTTTTTTTCGCATTTTTTTAAAACTTACTTCATTCAGAATTTAAGTCTATTAGATTTTTTGTATGTACAATTTAGAAGGGATTTTGTCGGTATTCTGGCTTATTCCAAAATATTGCATATTCTCTAACAACTAGGTTTGCACTTTCAATAATGTAAGTTTAATTTCTCGTATGTTAAGAAACAACACAGGCAACACTTGATGACTTGATGGCAATTTAGAGATAGATATTTGATGTTATATCTTCCTCACTAAAAACACCTCTTTCTCACAGTAACCCAAATTTTAGGATAATCCACAACTAGATGATGGAGAGTTTATTTTTATTCGAGACCAGAAAAAAAATTGAGTTACTTTCTGAGGTATTTGCATCCCCTCTTTAAATTATTAGGCAACAATGCCTTGCAAGAGACAGTGAAGATAAAAAAAAAACTGTGACTGTCAGCTCATAGCTCAAGACTGAAGGATGAACTTTGTTTGGATCAAATTAAAAGACAATCCAAACATTCTGATAAAATATACTAGGACCGATTCTGCTTCTTCAAGTTAAAAAATAGCATTTAAAATTTAAAGTTTTAGGTAAGGTAAAACATGTTCATTTAAGAAATCACAAGCGTAGTCTAAAATCAGAAAATACCAAAGTTAAAAATTCCAAGAGAAATAAGCAATCTTAATTAATTCAAACTAACGCCATGAATTACAAGCAAGAGTTTTCAAGTTGCTATAGAAAGTACTGCAAACCTCTTATTTTGAATTATGAAACTTGTTTGAACATTCCACCGAGATTGAGAACCGTGAGGTGCTACTCTCTCATGGATCAGAGCCCAGGGGCTTAACAAATGATTGTTTTATTATGTCCTAGCACTGGCACCACTTAACGTGGGTAAGAAGGTCCTTATTCATACAATTAACATACATTAACAATTAGTATACTAATAGAACCAAGAAAACACTAAATTTGCAATAACTAATACAGCATCAATAATGGGTGTTCCTATAGGGGTAGACACAAGGGAGGTTAGAGGAGAGAGTAAATATGGTACCATAAGGAAGACGTACTAGTACATCCACTTTCCAGTCAAATTTCAATTTTCTACCAAACTTTTTTATTAAGTTTTGGAAATTTCCGTCCATCACTCCACCCCCAACCTCAATTTCACTGACCCTTGTTTTGCAATTATAAATATTCAGACTCTTATGGTTATTTAAGGTTGTCCCTCTACAAACGACATGTATGTAAATATTAATTTTAACTTTCTACTATAAGTAAAGTATTTTATTCTATTAGTTTAGAATTTTATATTTGTGGGATGAGGGAGAACTTTCTTCCATTTTCGTCCACCCTCTCCCAGATTATTTGGGGTGGCTCTCATACCTGTCAGACCAATTTAAATCTTCTAACATGGTGGAACAGTAGGTTTTTTTTACATATATTTTGGAAATTTCTTAATCCCCCCTTTCACCAAACTCCAATTAGAAATTTCAAATTTTTAAGAATTATTGGAGTATTTGGAGTAATCCCAATACATTCCTGGCATTTTTTAATTAACTATGTTTCCTAAAAGTATAGAGTAGTTTGGGTATGATTGGGCAATAAGAAGACATTTCATTTTTTAATTAACTATGTTTCCTAAAAGTATACAGTAGTTTGGGTATGATTGGGCAATAAGAAGACATTTAATTTTTTTTATTAGTATAGTTTAAGCTTTCTAGGTAACTTGGTTTTGCAGTTATAGCACACATACCCACAAACACACATTTTATTCATATGATTGATTATTGGTCCTCGTTTGCAGTTTATGAGTTAGAACTCCAGACAGGCTAAAAAGTAATGTTCTATAGCCACCTTTTTTTTTAAGATGCCCGTAATGTCTAATATAATTATATCTAAGAAATTTTAAAAGTTGGTCCGATTAAAGCCTAGTAAGCTAAGTGAAGATAAATGACAAATAGAAGTGTTTTGTAGTTGTTACCTTGAAACAAAATAGCAGAGGTAATTTTTATTCAACAATTTAGAAAACATTCTAAAAATGTTTGAAAGTAAGAAGTGATTATAATAAAAGTTAAGACTTAGATAAGTTGAGCTAGAAAATAGATAAAAAATAATTTATAAATTGAACAGGTACTAAAGTGGTAGATGTATTAAATGAAATTAACAAGCAGAAAAATGTATAATTTAAATATAATTTTGGTGAAGAAACAGTGTAAGATATGAACATTTATATAAACTTATAATGCATCATCAACTAAAATGTAATCTTAAACAAGTTGGTGAAAAGTCTAAAACATTTAGTTGACACATTAAAATATTTATACCAAAATATAAGATACAATATAGTGTGGTAAGAACAATGTTCTTAAGTCACGATATGTTTATAAATAAAAGAATAAAAATTAGTTCAACATCTGCCAAATTGCCAAATAAATTAAATTAAGTGGTTATGTAATGTAGACTAATCCAAGTCTTATCTGTGCTGTTGTCCCATTACTCCTTTTTGATATCCAGCACTGGGAAAACACTGGATTACTTCATTTCGACATGTTTTGGTACTATGGTACCATAATCATGGATATTATGTCAGTGTGAAAAACATTATGTGTTGTTATGAAAGCTAGTTCTAGCTTATTTTGGTCACTCCTTTGAATAAAGGCTTTTAAAATTTTTTAATTACTGGCAAACGAAAAAATGCAAGCACTTTTCCTGGAGTTTTTCTCGATTCTCAAAATTCAAGCATAATTCTCAATTTTCCCAATGAGTGTCTATCCTGATAGTAGGTAATGCAGCTCTAATCCCCCCGCTCCCCCCCTCACCACAGTGATAATTTATCCCTACAAGAGGCTACCGGTTCACATAATTTTTAATTTTAATTTAGCACCGTGTCTCACTACCCATTCGGGTTATACGCTTTTCACATAATTAAAACTGTTCCTAGTTAAAGGGGTTTTGGGAGATCAAAGCATATTCTTTGAATACTTTCTAATATTATGTACCCATGATTGATAAGATGTGGAAGCAAATTACCAGTCATTCTATTTTTAAATGGGCACAAATCACACCTTAATATGGAGATGTCTGATTTTTGCATCAACACATGTAAAGGAAGTGCACTGTATTGTATGCCAGCAAATACAAACCACATATTGCAGCTGTAAATGTTTCTGCGTTTGGTCCACTGAAAGTAGCTTGGAGAAAATGTGTTAGGACCATAAAACATTCATCTAATTAATCACAAATTGCAAAAGCAAGAGGCTTTTAATCCTATAGTCAGTTTAGGCAAGTGTAATTAAAGCTGGTTTTAGGGCACGCGGTTTGTATCCATTCAACCCATAGGAAGTGGATTAAATTAAGTGCATTTCTCACAGGCAGCTTATTCAACAAGAAACAACCTAGTTTGAGAATATCACCATGTCCTTGCACCAAAGATTTTCTTTATATTTTTTTCTCTGTAGGGAAATACAAGTGAGAGATTATTTTTTTCTGATTTTTCTGTGAATAGCACCATTTTTTAAAATGTGTTTCTTGTTAGTTAAAGAGTTGTTCAGATATGGGTTGTAATTACTAAAATATTAATAGTTTTATTATTCACTAACCAACCAACTTTGTTATTATTATTATTAGCACCGCGTCTTACTACCCGTTCGGGTTATACGCACTTACGCTAATGTGTAATGGTAGGTGATTGTGAGATGAAATGAAGGACCTACAGTTTAACGTGGAATCCGAACCACGGTGGCGGCCTGGCATTCCCCACATTCACAAGATGTCTTGTCAGAGGTGAAGGAAGGGTTTGGAAATCAGATAAATCTGTGCCGGGACCGAGGATTGAGCCCCGGCCGCCAGCATAGAAGTCTGACACCTTACCCCTAGACCACCAGGCCACCCAACCAACTTTGTTCATTTTGCTATCACACTAACACTTATGTTTGGTGGGTACTTGAAAATATAATTGAAATCATTTAGTCAAATAGTTTATGATCTACAACATTTAAACTTACAATGGTTTTGTTATTTTGGCCCTTGGATATTATTTATGTCTCTAATGTTAGGTTAATTATTCCCTAGGCTATAAACAACCGATATTAAACTTTTCATATTTTAATTATAATACAAGAGTGGCATAAACTTGCTTGGGGAAAAAATGAAGAGAGGATTGTATTTTGTTTGGTTTATGAATTTAAAAAAAAAATTAATTATACATTAAGAACAATTGTGCACGTTCTAATTTGGTAATTGGTCAAATTGATTTATAAATGATTAAATATAATAAAATGACACCCTATAAAACCCCTTTGCATTCTAAAACACTGAAATACATCTGCAGTATCTCACAAGCTGCCAGTTCTGAGTCGGTCTTCTCAGAGGTAACATCTATACTGCTCCTGAGTTCAAATAATGGTGTACATTAAGAAATATGTACTTGAGCCAATTTATATAATTCAATAACGAAAACCTTCCTTCTCTCTCTTATGCGAGGTATGAGGGGGGG
>CABFVZ010000318.1:373356-459786 GCA_902151445.1 Timema monikensis
GGGGAGGATACATGAAGCAAGTTCACAGGCAAGCTTAGAGTTCCAAGCTACAATTTCACTAGCACTGAGGTCATTAACAAAACTAGTGAGATTAAATTTTGACAGTTTGAAAATTAAACAAAAACCAGATTGAGAGGAATCAGCTTGAATATAATCTGGCCACATGACATGTTTTTTCATTAATTGTTTTGAAACCTATTTTTTAGCATCACATCTTACTACCTGTTCGGGTTGTACACCTATGTACTAAAATTACATTAATGGTTTGGGGATTAGGAGGGTTTAATTGAGATGAAGTGCACCTGCATTTGCATGGAAGGAGCATTGAAAACTATTTAGGAAATCCCACCCTCAGTGCACCCGACCGGGATCGAGCCCCGATCTCCCCGTCTTTGGTAGTCTAGTCTAACACAAGAGTAGTGCATTAGACCACGTGGTCCCCGATAAAAGTTAATAAATAGACATTCTTTACGCTTTCAAACAAATGGATTCATATATCAACATATAAAATTACTTTATTTGTAAAGATATTTTATTAAAAGTTAAATTGTGGCACATAAATAGAAAATAATGACAAGTAACTGTAAACATAATACAGATTCATACACTTTTTACCAGCATCGGTGATCATGCGGAATCAACGTCAAGCTCCCTTGGTTCTGTTTCCTGACAACGAGATGGTTGGGAATAAAATCACGGCTAAGTTGTCTGCAGGTAGTTTTTCTACATGGTTTCCCTTCCTCCCTTTACGCAAAGTTGGGTGTATTTTCACTAAATTATAGCCTAATATATATACCACAGTAGTTCAATGAAATGTTGATAGACTGGACAAGAAGTAAGACTAGTTTCAAAAATTACATTTGTTTGGTTGCCTCAAACTCAAGGTGTTCAGTTTGTCAACACAGTGACAATTGAATTAAATGACTGCTGCATTATATTTTCGTGCTGGTGCACTTTGTCGATGCTGCTTTTCAAAACTCACAAGAGGCAAAATTGTTAGTGACATAGCAGTTAGGATTTGAATCCCAGCTGTAGCAAAGCGTGAACATTTTAAGAGAGTTACTAAATACCCATACCGAAAAGCAAGCACTTTCCCAAAATGTGTTGAGCACGAATAAAACTATTTTAAAAAAAGTTTTTTTTTCTTGGAGATTATTTTTAATCGAGGAATAAACAAGTTAAAGATCAATATTTTAACACTAAATAGTGACTAAAGAGACTGTTTACCATAGCGCTGAGCCATGTTGCTAACGTCTAGAATCGCACATAACTTAAGAAGTTTGTTGTTTAAAAATATGGTTCACACCCAAATAGAGGTAAAAGGTACCAACATGACTCTATATTATTATTATTATAAATTTCTTGCAAATTTGCCCTTGATCATGTAAGAGTTCATATTTCTTCTCAGGCTTCTTGTAATCCTACATTATTTTTTCTCAATAGCTCTTATAAGGTGAGCTCTATAGGTCGTATCCATAGTGCCAATTCTAGAATTGTCGAATTCGACTTTTATTATAAAAGGAAAGCTGAACCTAGAGAGTTATTTAAGGAAATCCTGTATCAATAATTTTTCATGTAGATGTTCTGCCTATAATATTTTAATTTACAATATTCTGATTTATTTTTTGCATATTGTTAATGCTTGTAACCCTTCTTTAGTAATTTGTTATTATTGCTATTTTTTATTCTTATCATTCATTATTAATTACTATTTTTTTCAGAACTATTCAACAATATATAAAATTATTCAGCTATTATTGCTTATCTTATTTTCTCGTGTAAATATTTATATTTGTAAGGTAAATGTGTACTTTTCAGTGCTGGCCTGTTATAGTTCTTACAACTGTTGGCCAGCACTATAATAAAGGAAATTGAATTTAAATTATTATTACTATCTAGCACCGCTTCTTACTACCCATTCGGGTTATACTACGGCTAGATATACTAATTACACAAATGTATTAAGAATGGATAAGGTCACATTTAGAGGAAGTGAACCCGCATTTGCATGGGAGTAGTAAACCACTCCCAGTTCACCTGACCGAGATTCGAACCTCGATCTTACCGCCCTAGGCAGTCTAGCTCAACACGAAACTAGTGTGCTAGCCAACTACACCAAAGAGTTTCATTAATAATACTAGTGGTTGAAGATGGTTTGTGTTAGTCCGCAAATTTCAAGCCTGTACATAAGGTGGGGGTAGTCAAGTGTGAGGTACAAATTTATTATTATTATCGATACTGGGAAAATATGTCTTAGCCTGGAGAAAACACTAATATATTTGGAGAATCTTGCTTAGAGCCCAGATGTGTGATGTGTGATACCCATTTTAGGTTATTGTCTATAGTCATGCCCAGGTATATGATGCAATTTACTTGCTTTATTTTTTCTCCATTTATTTTTATATCGATATTTTCATTTCTATGTTGTTTGGGTTTGATTGAGAATTTCATCTGTGACATTCAAAGATAGTCTGTTCACTCTAAGCCATATTAATAACCCCCCTAAATTACTCCGTAAATTTCTGTATATTGAAGCATTATATTTACCAAAATTAATTATAACAGTGTCATTAGCAAATAAATAGTATATCTGACTTAGATCTGTTTATTTGAAAATTTTGTCCTCTATTTGATAGATAGTTTTGAAAAAGTTGAAGTACAATACCTCTTATGCCATAATAATCCATTTTTAAATGAAGAGTAACAAGGTCTACAGTATCAAACACCCTACATAAATCAATGGAGATGCCTAAGGCTAAGTTATGATCATCTAATTTGTCATATAAACTGACTTGTGATGTTAATTTATGTACTGTGTGTTGATTTCCTTTTCCTGAATCCTGCTTGCTCTTTAAATAATATACAGTAGCCCCATGGCTTCTTTGGTGCTGAATGACAGCTCACAGCTGACAGCTAAAAGCTTTGAAATGTTAACCAGTCCAAATTATGTATCCCTACACTGAACCATATGATCTGCAAAAACATGTGTTTAGTAGCTGTCCCTTCTGACATTTGATATTTACGTAAGATACCTAAATGTTGACTGTCAGAAGTCAGCTGTGAGCTGTCAGTCAACACCAAAGAAGCCATGGGGCTACTGTAGGTATTATTTTTCTCCAAGAAATTTATCAACCTTTTGTGGATGACTTTTTCAAATATTTTCCCAATATTGGACAATAGAGAAATTGGTCTATAATTGTTAATTAATTGGGGTCACCAAACTTGTGAGCTGGAATAACTTTAGCGACTTTCAGATTTTCTGGATATATTCCAGTACTGAAGCAACAGTTAATAATGTCACAAAAGGTGTTACATAATATATCAGCACATTCTTTTATCACAACAAAATTTATGTTATCCTCTCCTGTAGCTTTACAATTTTTTAGACTCTTTATATATATTGTAAAATTTCTCTTTCCTTTACAGGAGCCATAAACATTGATTTTGGGTTATGTCTTAGAAAACTTGATGGTGTAGGGTCAGTTGGTTTTTGTTGTATAGGCCCTATCTTTAGCTAAATCAGCGACAATATTACTAAAAAACGTGTTAGATACATTTGATTTTTGTCTATTGTCACTGCATATCATGTTGCTATTTGGGTCTAATATCATGTTTAGTACATTTTTTTAAGTGCAATATTGATAAGGTTTCAGGTTCCCTTAGTATTGTCCCGGTTTTTTTCTAAATTTAATTGGAAGACCCATAATTTTAAACGTTTAATAAAAGAAGTAAGGATATTCTTGTATTTTGTATATTTTTCCTTTAATAAATTACCATCCCTATCCTTTTTTAAAGTTCCAAATAGTTAGTTAATAAGCTATGTGAATCCTGATTACACACTGGTTTCTTTATGTTAAAACATTAAGTGAACCTTAAGTAGGCCTAACCTTAAGTTGATAGTGATCTCGGCATAGGCTAGACCTACTTCTTGACCAAGAAATGCATATGTTTCCCAACGCTACCCTTTTCCTAATTTCCAATCTAATATTATTATTGTTCGTTAAAACTGTTCCTAAATTTTTAAACTCATTTGGCCTAGCCCTGTCAAATGATATGTTGCTTGAAGTAATCTCTCACTTATCTTTCACAGAAAAAGTTATACTACCGAATAATTATTTTTCCCTGTGATCTCGTCTGTGGACTATCTGGAAAGCTGCCATGTACTACTTCTGGTCCGTTGACCATAGTTTGAGAACCATTGGTTTATAGTGTCAGTTTAACATAATTAAAGTTACATTAACAAATTCTGAACATCTTAATTGTGGAAAAAATCTTAACTTAAGATTGTCATTTAGCATAGGCCTAGCCCCTGTATCATTGGTTATTGGGGGAGGCTTCAATAATGTCCCATTTTGAGCATAAAATTAATGTTATAGTGTTTTGTTTAGTGAAAAAAAATTTGATCTGAAGAATAAGCCAAAAATTGTAGCAAAACTTCTGAAAAAAATTCTGCATTTAGCAATTAACTGATGCTCATTGGTTTAACAGTTAAGTTAGTGTACATTATATTTTTATTAGAGCTATTTAAACAAACTGTAGAGCTTACATAAAGACACGCCTAGCTCTTTTGGTAATCCTAAATATAGTGAGGTTAGGTGAAATATTTAAAAACACACATTACAATTTCTTACATGAACATAACTGTGCTATTTAAAATTAAGTAAATAGGATTATTCCATAATCCAAAATTAAACAATAAATAGCACGTAGATATTATAAAGGTTTGAAAGACACGCTCTTAACATGGCATATCTGATATTTTTTACTTTGAAACCTAATAAATGGTTGAGCAAAACTTATTACTTGCCAGAGATAGCTTATCTTGAATCATTATTCAATAAAACATCGAAACGGATTTGGGCACTTTTGAAAATTTAAAAGTGTTTCTCAAACATTAAGCACATCTTTAGTTCACGTAGAGCTCATCACGATTAGGGCATACGCATTTATAATTGTGTTTGAATTAAAATCAAACTGAATGGATTCTGTCACGTCGGATTTCCAAAGATACGACACCCAAACTGTTATTAGTTAAAAAACATATATTTTGACTAAACGTACCTTTTTCTTGGCTCCAGGATATTCTACAAATGTTAATAATCCCTTGTGTGATGATAGAAATAGTATATTTATATGCACATGCTTATATTAAATTTAATAAAAGACTCAATAAGATCCGGAAAAAATTATGTAGAAGATGGCGACTACCCGTCAGTTGCCGATTTATGATCATTTTCTTGCGTGTTCACTTTTGAATTTATAATATCTCTATATTTACTTGTATCAGACATTATTTCAGCACAATTATATGTAACACTTCTTTATTCCCAATCAAAAATTTGCGAAACACTTTTAACACTTATGAACTGTAAATAAATACATGCCATGCTTTCTACAAATACTTTAGGTCCCCTTTTTCACTAATTTGTTTTGTAGGTGACATGACGTCAGGTCAACATCGGGCATTTTCGGACACAGCGGGCTGTTTGAAGACCAATACATTATTGCTTGCCTGAATAAAATTTATATTATTTTTAACGGGGATTTCTGTTGAAAGAAAGTTTGGCGGAAGCTTTATAATTGGTTGATTTGTATGGTAAAAATCTTTAAAATAAATATTATACTTTTAAAGTAGGTACCATCTTTTAAAAAGCATAAATTAGTTGAATAACTGGGTAAATTAAAATATAGGCCTAATACTCTTTAAAATTATAGTTGAATTAAAAAACTATATCGATAAAATCTTAATAAAACACTTGAATACAGCCAAACTAAATCAATCATATATGATTATTGTTGACCTTATGCATTGTACCAATCACTGTGGATAATGTGTTTCTCTGTTATAAAATAATCTATTTTTAAACATCAGAAAAATACATTCTAGAATTTGTACAATAACAATTGAAATATGATCGAGTGATAAGGGACTATCTACAATTTGAGTAAATCTCAACTGAATCTAAGATATAAAAGACACTGACAATCGTTTGAGTTCATTCTCAAATATCACAGGAAATAACACTTGCTATAGTGAATCTCAGCTAGTTATAAGATATCTTAGGCACTGACACTCATTTGGGTAAATTTTAGTTCATTATAAGATATCTGAGGTATTAACACTCTTTTAAGTGAACCTCAGCTCATTCTAATATATAACCGACACTAACACTTGTTTGACCAGCTTCGGTGGCTGCGTGGTTTAACCCGCTACTCTCGCAGTAGACTAGATTACCGATGACGGGGAGATCTAGGTTCAAATCTTGGTCAAGTATATTGAGGGTGGTTTTTCCAAAATAGTTTTCCACTCTCCCTCCACACCATTGCGGATACACTTCCCTATAAGTGTACCCTTCTTTATCTCTAACACTATTAGTATAATTAGTACATGAGCATGCAACCCGAACGGGTAGTAAGACGAGGTGCTAAAAAAAACTCATTTGTAAGAATTCCAAATCATTCTAGGATATCAATGGCATTAACAATTATTTGAGTGAACCACAGCTCGTTATAAGATATCACATATACTAACACCCATTTGAAGGCACCTAAGCAGGTTCAAAGGTATCACAACACCAACACTCGTTTGAATGAACGATTAGAACCACATTCACACTCATCAGAACTACAAGAAATTTATTTCAAAGTCTTTTAGAGACTTAAGAGACTCTCACACGTCTTTTTCCACACCCAACATAGTTAGACATCAATTCAAAACTTTTATCTTAAATTCTAGTGTGTCTTGAAGCATCTGCAAAGGTCATTTTTTTATGGAGTTCACACCAAAACTTATGTCACTTCCATTTTATTCGACTACTAATCCGAGTTCAGTAGGTTTAAGTCCTTTAAGAGTTTTGAATATTCTTCTTTACAAACGTCAGTCTTTCATTACACTGCTTAAAATAGTTGTGAAACCCCTAGTTGTAAAATGTTCCATAATGTTTCTCAATAATGAAAACTAATTTAATTAATAGTGTTGAAGTTTATTAGTTATCTGTATGCCACAGAATTCCCCACTCTCAGCTACTTTCGTCCTTTCCTTTAGGCTACTCTTTCTCATTAACTGGATTTTGTTGATGTAATAAATATTATTGTGCGATGTATCAGTTTATAAGCCCAAATAAGAGTATGTCAGCAGCATCTCGGATGACACCAAAAATGGCTGTCTATAAAACCCTTTCATTAAGCCTAAAATTATTCCTGACAATTTGTGTGTTTGTGGCTTCATGTGAGAGGAACTTTTCAAAGCTTAAACTTATAAAGACCTATTTGCAATCTACCATGAGACAGTCAAGACTCTCCGATCATGTGATATTATCAATTGAAAGTGAAATAAATTGATTTCAATTTAATGTTACACAAGTTCACAGTTTTGAAGGCCAGGAAAGGAAAGTTTGTAATTAGTTGAGATGTTCACCAAGTACTAAAATGATTGTGCATTTGTCCCTGTTTATTTTTTTGGTATTATTTCATTTATGACTATATTTCCATATGCATTTGTCTAAAACGTCTACATTATTTGGGTTGGTATTGATTATGCAAACCTAATCTATTAATGTATCTCATGTAACGATAAAGTTTAATATTAAAATTAACATTATATTTACATAGTTCTTAAATGTTTATGCTTCGAATTCTATTCATTGTTTTTCTATCGAATTTTCACTCTAACCATATGAAATTATATAAATGTAAATATATTTTTCTGTTTGTATAATATTGTAATTTAAAAATATAATTTTATTTTTACCAGTTGTTTATGTCACTACTACTGACATTACATCCAGTAGTATACGGGAGTTATAATTTATGCATAAAATTAATACAAAAAGATTACTAAGAATTCTGTATGGCCTGGTACGAGAGCAGGCCCATGGGGATGACACCATGAGTTACCGGCCCACTTTCTCCCATACTCGCCATCCACCACAACTAACCGTCACCGGCAATTTTTTTTTTTAAATGTCTTTAATTAATTTCAATTAGTATAGAATAATTAATTTTAATTAATTTTAGCTAGTTTAAAATAATTAATTTATTTAGTGACAATAATAGATTTAATTTAAAATTTAATTTTTATTTATATTGAGAATTTAATTATAAGAGGCTTAGTTGGTTCCCTTTCTTTCATAAGAATAGCATTGACCCTCCACAATGAGAGTGAGGAGTGGATCAGTAACAATTATTTTTGGGGGGTTAAGGGTTTTAATCTGTGATATTATTTAAAGCTGTTATCAGTGCCATGTCAATGAGTTTTTCCAGGTTAAGCATGTGGTAGTGTAGAATAGTTATTTCTATACCATATTTTCGAAGCATGCATAAGACAGCCATTTTGTATTTTGAGGAACATGCCTGGTCCTCTCTAAACATGCTTGAACATGCCTAGCCATGCTTGATGTTCTGACCCTTCAGGACCTGTTAATCCAAGATGGTAGATCAATCAAAGATGTTGGATCCAAAACGGTTGTTCCTCATACCGGATAGCTTGACTCATTGTCAATCACCTATAAATTATGTCTGAACCTGTATGAACATGTCCGATCATTATTGATCATGATGCCAGATAATGACTAATCATAACTGACATGATCATGCTAGACATGTCCGAACATGACTAAACCTGTCAGTACCTATAGACAAAAAAAAATCATTATTCAAGATGACAGATATAAAGAGTGACATAGCCTATAGCAGTAAACCTCCAATTTTTTATGGTGAGACATCATTTCCATACTCCTACTGAACTTGTTTGAGTATATTCGATGGATTAATTTTCTTATAGTTTTATTTAATTTGATCTTTTTGTCTTCCACACCAGTATTTTGCCATAAAGAACCATTTCCACATTACCACTGAATTTGTTTATTTTGAATAATAATAATTGTCTCCCTACTACATCACTTTCTGATTTTGCGGTAGAGTATCATTTCCATACCACTACAGAACTTGTCTGTCAACCCTCATCGCCCCTGCTCAGCCCTGCCACATCACTTCACTCCATACCTCTCAGCCTCAACTTCTTGCTAACATGTCTCAGGATGTGAAGAGAGTATAAATACTTTACTAATATTGCTATTTTCTTTTCAGTGCTAGTGACCTGGTGGTCTAGGGGTAAGGTGTCAGACTTCTGTGCTGGCGGCCGAGGTTCAATCCTCGGTCCCAGCACAGATTTATCTGATTTCCAAACCCTTCCTTCACCTCTGACAAGACATCTTGTGAATGTGGGGAATGCCAGGCCTCCACCGTGGTTCGGATTCCACGTTAAACTGTAGGTCCTTCATTTCATCTCACAATCACCCTACCATTACACATTAGCGTAAGTGCGTATAACCCGAACAGGTAGTAAGACGTGGTGCTAATAATAATAATAATAATAATTTTCAGTGCTAGTATTTTTTTACTCGATACTTTTTTCCTCGATATTTTCACTGATATTAGTACTCACACTCTGGTATCATATCAGCATTGAACAAACTTTTTTGATATCTTCATTCATGCTGGGATTAATCATGTTTAAGGGTAGACTGTGGAGGAAGAACAAATGGCACTATTTCTCAAATGGCTCTATTTTTCACTGACTGCACTGAAGAGGATTGGCAGCAATAATCTATTCTTTAATAACTTTATTTTTTAATCTTGTTTTCTGTATTACTGTTTCAGAGGCCAAGCAAGGCAAGTTCACCGACTTTAATGGTTAAAGAAGCGTACTAAATAGATTGAAAAATGTATTTCTAATATATCAAGCTCAGTGGCGGTTCATAGCTAAAATTAGTGTGGGTGATGCTCCGGAAAATTTTTAGGTTTTGCTTTAAAATTGTGTAAAAGGAAAAAAAACATGTATAAAAAGAAAATTTATTCAGGAACTTGATAAAATCTTAACAAAAAAAAAACTTTTTTACTTACTTTAACTTAAATTGTTACAGTTCAAGCTCTATCTATTCATTTAAAAATAAAATCCATTCTTCTTGTTTTGATTTGCGCAATAAGATCAATAATTTTCACCTTGATCTCTGGTTGACAATTGAGGAATTTTTTCTCCATTGAAAGTACTGCAAGCGCATTTAGTCTTTCTGTTAAATAAAAGAACCGAAAAAAAAATAGAATCAAATAGAATAGCTGGAAGCAGAATAATAATCTAATTCTAAACTCTTATACACTTTATCACATTCAAGAATATGGTACACGGTTTTTAAGCACAGCACACGCTGAGTAAAAAATAAACTTCCTTCCACCATCAAGCCAGAGCCAGTACTGCAAAAGCAACAGTGCTCTCTCTACCTGGCAGTCCCGTCTTCCTCCCCACCCCCCTCCTATGTATGCATGCTTACAACAGTCAAACACCACGTTGCTGGCCCTGTGAAGCGCACAGTTCCATACAAAGATTTTTGTATCTTTTTCATAAACTGGGGGATGGCTACTGAAATACTTACATTAAGGTTAAGGAATATATATTGTACTACAAAAATAAATAAAGAATTAAAGAAAAAAGGACTCATTATATTGAATGTTATCGATAATATCAAGTGGAAATAGGGGGTGCTGCAGTTCCACAGTGCCTATACATGAGCCGCCACTGATCAAGCTACTTTGGACCCATCAGCTACATTTTCATAGACATTTTGAAAACTGATAAGGTAAAACCTTTTATAATACCTATCATACCTTTCAAGTTCCAACACATAACATTGATGAAATAGGCTTAACTATACTATAATATGGTTAAACCATTATAATTTTCAGTGTTTAAATAAATATGAAAATACAATTGTGATGCAAAAGTTGAAATTATTATTATTACTAAATAAAAAATATATATGTTTTTCCTGAATAAAATTACGATCTCGATACATACTGTTATCAATACTTTTCTTTCGATACCACATCCCTAGACACATCTATATCAAAACACCTCATCGAAGAAGGGACCCAGCCCATTCCATGAAACAGGTGCTGACAGGTATTACATATGATCTCTCCTTCTACTGATAACATCAGGCACAGCATGAACTCGCCCAGACTGACTCTTGGAAGATTATTCGGAGTGGTCCCTTTAACTGTCTGCCAAATTTTAATTTTCTACATCATGTATTTAAAAAAAATTATAACCACTTCATTTCCCACAGCCCATTTGAAAATTTCCTGTTTTTAGGTTTTTCTGATTATATGGGAAAATCCTTCTGCCTTCCTCCCAAATTAAAGTTTTCTAACTTATCTAGAAGTGATCTTTTTTGGGTGTGCGAGTGCACACAGACACACATACTATTACTTTATGTTTTATATAGATTTACAGAATTAGTTGAGTATAATTTATAATAGGCCTGTTGGGGATCCCGAACTTTGGAAAAAAAACTCAAGAAATTTGATGTTCCTAAAACACAGGGGAAATATGTATCCAGAAATTTTTGGGAAAAATCAATATTAAAAGATTACAATTAAGGACTGTTAATTAAGGACCATTAAAAGAGCTATGTTATTGGTTACACTTTTCTCAACGTTAGGAATAATTCTACACCACTTTAAGTCTATATTGTCAGCCTTGACTCATTTTTGCAATGGACTCTTCACATTTAAACGTCTCTAAAAACAGGGTGTGCCTTAGAATCACAAGTCTTTTCTGACCAATGTTTTTGATGGCTCAGAAGACGATATATTATGGAATGGTAAAGATAATGATCGCGCAGAAGAATCAGACTAATATTGATTCAGAAAGAAGTGCTGATACCCAACTTATTGCTGCTAAATAAGGATATATTGTTGTTAGTAAATTGAATTTTGAAGTAAAAATATTTATTAGATATAGGATATTTTAACATTTTATTTTTATTTAGTTTATTAAAATCAAAGCTTTTTTTTCTGTTGGTGGTACTGAAAAATTAAGGTGCATCTTACAATTAAAGAGATTGTGTAATAAACATAAATAAATAATTCATCTCACCACTTTAGCTTACAATGAAACATAACTTCAATGGTATATTGCATGACTGTGTGCTGACATTATGTAGTCCAAGGCTGCTTTGAGCCTACCAGTCCAAACCCTGCAAACAGCTCATGTACTAAAGTCTCTTAACCCTTCTAATCAAAGTTTCTTACCACTATACTTTGTGATATATGAGCTATGTGAACTCAAATCGAGCAACTCTCTTGCCAACTTCTATTATTTATTTCCTACAACTTGCTACAGGCTGTCCAGCCAAGCTATATTTTAAAATTTCCCCGACTTTTACATGTTTTCCAGAGCCAATTTACAACTTTTATTTTTAGACATATACACATTTTGAAATTGTAATACTCTATGAAGGGGTTAAAGGATGTTATCAATGGGCCGTTGGGTTGTGCGTTCCAAGTTAGATTTGAGTTAGATCATATTGATACATTAAAAGATCGCCTCACACAGGCTAATAAACTAATGACTCAACTTTAGCTAAAGACATGATAAGGAGAGATTAGATGAAAATCCCATGCTTATTTTGAGAATTGAGATTAGTATATTTAAGATGGACAACTATATTAAAGTAAATTCGCAGTGAAGAAAAATGTTTTTTGACAGTTGATTATTGTAAATGAATGTAGCGTGGGCTTATTATTTTAGTGACTATGTGAAAATTCCAGAAATTTCATCAAATTCCCTGACTTTTTCCTAATAAGCAAATTCCCCAAATTTTCCACCATCAAGTTTTCAGTCTTATCTTTTTCACTTTTCTTCCAAATGTACTTGTCTCAGTTATCTCACACTGTGTCAAACCCTTGTACATAATGGTATAATGACCCTAACAACAAATTTAACATTTTATCATATCCCTACACCTTTTGGCACTATGACTGCTACATAGCTACATAGCCAAAATGATCTTGCCAAAGCTTGGCTCAATAACCATGTTTAAGCTAATATTTCTCAACTCCATGCCACGCTTAAAAAGCGAAAAGCCATGCAGTTGATAAAAATAAAATCCAAAAGGGTCAGACACCTTTTATTATCTTAATATATCCTGTGTTTATATTTGAAAGTAGGATTCTCTGTCGATTTTAAATAAGGTCAGGCCTGGGCCTGTTTCACAATTAGGTTAGGGTTATCATTTAATTTTTCACTAACAATTCAAGAGTACTATATTAACTTGGAACTACAGTGAAGTTGGCCATGACAAAGATGTCCCAGATGAAATTGGAGGTGGCATTAAATTAACGGCATACGAACTCGCCGCTCAAGGTGAGCATGTAGCGTACCTAGTTGTATAGCAATGGTTAGTAGGTTAAGAAAATAAACTTCCAGTGTTACTATATACACAATAAAAAATGAAAATATCAAAGCATTTTTATATATATTTTTTAAGTTTCCTCAAACATTATTGATTATGACCGATCAAGGTTATTTTCATCGCACTCAAATATTTGAAAGTTTAGAGGACTAAATTGTTGCAATAGACTAAACTGCCAGCGACCAGAAGATCAGGTTTTGAATAGTGTATGTGACACCTGAGATCAAGCGACAACAAAAGTGGGTTTTGATTCAAAGATTGTATTTCTTTAGCAATTTAATATTTTGGATCAAAAGACAAAATAATATAGTATTGGTTTCTATAATTCTATATGGGTGGAAGGGTGGTATCTGACAGCTGGCACAAGGTTCTTTATTGGAAACATTTACTGAAAGTGACTAATGTCAACCTATGTTGTAATAATTATTATTTGCTTGCTAATACTATATTATCATTAAAAAGTGTTATTAGTGTTAATCTAATAATAATTCCCTAAGTATTACTGTATAGTTGGCATTTTTGTAACTTATTGAAAGAACAGTATATACTAATAAAACTATTATGTTGTTTGGCAGTTGTCGAAATAAGATATATTATAGTAATTAAAATAATTCATTAAAAAGCATTATGTTCACACTTGTACTTCTTATAACTGGTCAGAAAAATAAATAAATAGTTTTATATCTTTGAGAAAAAGAGAGAAAGAGAGTCATACAAAATATTAGATTCAAAATTAAATGTTTTTATTTTGTAAATAATGTAGCCTTGATGGTATGTATGACATCATCAACTGCCTTTGTTTGGGCTGGTTTGCCATCTTGATGTAAAAAGAGCACGTCACATTTTATAAGTGGGCTACAAAAGCTGCTTCCACAAAAAGAAAGATCCAAACGGCTATTTTCTAAGTTCGTGTTTCAATAATATAAAAACTGTTGGTAATTAAAAACAAATTGTTTGTTTGTTGACTGTCGAAAGTAAAAAAATATCAACATATTATGATCTTGCAGATCATAAGACTTAGCGAATGGATATATGGTAGCTTATCCTGGCTGTCAGATTTCATCTCTCCTACTATGGATGTTCGATAGTTATGCAAGTTATGCGTATAGTATTGTACAAGTACGACTTAATTAGTGGAGTACAAATTATTATGACCCCTAACACTATGCTTCCGTTAGGTTTGTTCCATTCTCACACAGTTTGAATGGACATTAATATATGTAGCACCAAAAATACAATAACATATCATGTCCGGGGATATTACACGGGTAGATAAAACAATAATAAGACAAAATGGGTACATCCAGGATAACTTTATTAATTGTTCCAACAATTAAGTTCATATATATTTGAAACATTTACTTTAATGATTCAATACAACTAATTACTAATTAATATAAATATTCATATTAAGTTATTTATTTCCTCTGAACTCAATGAACACACATGTTAAATTCATTAAAAAGAGTCATTCGTGTTCATAGCACAAGTCAACTATAGGAGTTCAAATAAATTTAGTAATATTGTCAATTCCTAGTATTCATTTATTGAAAAATGTCAACCTGAACATGCAAAGTGAAAAGGGAACTTTGGCTTTATATGCAAACGCTCGAACCATTAACCATCCGAGTTTGTTTTGTGCCTTTATTAATGAGGAATCAATTACCGGGAACACAAAACAGACCCTAATAAGTCAATGGTAGTTGGGAAATGGTGGGGAAAGCCAAAACCTCTGGGTGTGATTACTGTGTGCAGGTTACCATTTATACACACATTAACTAAATGTTGCTATATTTTATAACATATTTATTTATACACTTGACAAGCTTAGTGATAAATGAGTTGTATTTTTCAGAGTAAAAAAAAATCTGCCTCCAAATTTGGGTGGCACAATGATTAAAAATAATTTGAAACTGTATTTCAACAACATAATACTAGTGCATGGAATGAAAGATAAGATATGAATTGTCAATCTAGTGCAATATGCAGTTGAGGGGGCAAACCCATAACAAATTTCATCAAAATAATTTATTTAGTAGAATTGTTATGTCTACTGCAAATAAGATAAACATGCTGCTATGACAATACACATCTAAAAAGCATAAAAGGGTGATTTTTAATATTAGTTGTTTACTCATCACATGCCAAGACAAGTTTTTTTGGTCAGTGAGAAGGTATAAATTGCTTTCCGGACATATGGCTTGAAATTTAATTGTCCGTGTTGTTTTCCGGAACTACTACTCTATTCTGTCCTTGCTTATACGCCTTCAACTACAACCACACTTTGTAATGTAACTAAGAAAGAGGGGGAAGAAAGCTACAAAACTTATTTCAAGGTAATGAGGAAAGCTCGCTGCTAGTTCACAAATATCTTAACATTTTCTGTTGTGAACCCATAAAAACAAAACTGTATTTGTTAGAGCAAGGCGAAATCTAGAGCCCTTATTTATCAAGCCTAATCTCAAAGCTCTGTAAATATGCTTAAAAATTCATTGAAAATGAGCTAATATTACATTTTCACAATTTTTTTTTATTAATAAAACTCTACCCATATGGTTGTTAAAGAAACAGAGCCCTGTTGGAATCTTCGTATTTTATTTTGGTGTGAACCATATTTTGAAATGACACATCATAGAACTAAATATTGTGTTATAACTGAACGCCTGCACTTTCCGAGGCAGCCCCCACAAGTATGTGTGTTAGCAGATGTACTCAATTTTCATGTAATAATTTTTTTTATGAGACACATTTTAAAATAATAGAATGCATATATTTACCCGCTTCGGTTGGGTGTACTGAGAGTGGTTTTTTCAAAGTGGTTTTCCATCTTCCCTCCATGCAAATTTGGGTACACTTCTTTAATATAACCTTCCTATCCCTAAAACAATTGGTGTAATTAGTACATAAGCGTATAACCCGGCAGGTAGTAAGATACGGTGCTAAAAAAAAATTCATATCAATATAATTTCTTACTAAATGATATTTATATATTATTTTGGAATTTAAAAACTTTCTAGTTTTTTTTCTGACTGTTTTACTGTATTTTTTTAAGATAATAAGAAAAATAAAAAGCATGTACAATATGAAAGTGATAAGAAGAATTAAGTGTGAAAAGAGTGTGAACAAATGAAGAAAGAATTCAAAGTATTTCTATAAATTGCCTATCCTATCAGGTTTGCTTCCTTAACAATCATTCAGAGAAGAAGGATTTTTTCGACATTAAAAAATATATTAAAACAATTTTCAAATAATTAAATTAAGTGAAGCTTTTGATGCAAAATATTAACACTTGTGAAATTCAAATCTTTAATTGAGATTTTTATTTTTTTATTTGTCAAGTGAAATTTGTTTTAGAGCTTTACTACTGCTTATTGATGGTTCATAACATATTTTTATTATAGGGTGAACTAACAACCAGGCCCCAGACCAGTAATTTTACACGTAACTGAATATATAAATGTTATAATGAATGGACTATTATAAATAATGTTAACATTATTTACAATTTTTATTTTCTATTATTAGGCTATATTATATTTATATTTCCTCCTATATTCAAAATTATTCCAAGATTTGAATTTGGATTTGAAGATAAAAGATTAAAGAGATTTGGATTAAGAGATTTGGATTCGTAAAATAGTAGATTCAACTGAGCTCTAGAAATGATACTAATCATTATATTAAAATTATATTAATGATGAATGAAAATTAATATGTTTAGTCTTAAAGAGCCTTTCCTACCAGAATTCCTTTCACCCCAACATCGTAGAGATGTACGACAGTTTCCTGGTCCAAGACGAACTGTGGGTGAGTTATTGGATTTTAAAGGGAAGCGTATCATACCCCTCAATGATAGTGAGGGAAGGAACATTCAGGGCAGGGGGAGGAGACATAAGACTCAGGGCAAGGGGAGGAGACATAAGACTCAGGGCAGGGGGAGGAGACATAAGACTCAGGGCAGGGGGAGGAGACATAAGACTCAGGGCAGGGGGAGGAGACATAAGACTCAGGGCAGGGGGAGGAGACATAAGACTCAGGGCAGGGGGAGGAGACATAAGACTCAGGGCAGGGGGAGGAGACATAAGACTCAGGGCAGGGGGAGGAGACATAAGACTCAGGGCAGGGGGAGGAGACATAAGACTCAGGGCAGGGGGAGGAGACATAAGACTCAGGGCAGGGGGAGGAGACATAAGACTCAGGGCAGGGGGAGGAGACATAAGACTCAGGGCAGGGGGAGGAGACATAAGACTCAGGGCAGGGGGAGGAGACATAAGACTCAGGGCAGGGGGAGGAGACATAAGACTCAGGGCAGGGGGAGGAGACATAAGACTCAGGGCAGGGGGAGGAGACATAAGACTCAGGGCAGGGGGAGGAGACATAAGACTCAGGGCAGGGGGAGGAGACATAAGACTCAGGGCAGGGGGAGGAGACATAAGACTCAGGGCAGGGGGAGGAGACATAAGACTCAGGGCAGGGGGAGGAGACATAAGACTCAGGGCAGGGGGAGGAGACATAAGACTCAGGGCAGGGGGAGGAGACATAAGTCTCAGGACTGTGCATACAGCCGGGCATTGTATTAGCAAATGTTTAATATATTGACCAAATTTAGAAAATGTTGAACTTTTACTGTGACAACACTTTTTAAATACATACCGTTTTGGTTTTCTTATAAAGAAAATACAAGCATGAGGTAGCCTTTGTTATTTTCTTTACAATTTTATTTAAAAAATTAAATACCCAAAAAATAAGTCCCTACAAATTCAATTCAAGTGAAGGGTCAGACTAACTATTTATTCATCACTATCTTCATTGCTTTGTTCAAGTTCAGAACTAGATTTATAAATCAAGTTCTTCAATTTTAAATTGTCGAGTATTGTGAATTTTGATTATCCCTAGAGCTATGAACTTAGCCAGATTATAATTTTCATGGATTTATCTGTTTTTGCAAAATTTCGAGGGATAAATGGATCACAAATAATTTGAGTGTTTTCAAGGATATTCTTGCTTTGGAGGAAGTTAACAATGGAAGTCACAATTCATACTTCTAGCTATTTAAATATATTCCTTCACTTCCATACTTTATAAATGATTTGATTATGTCCAAGCAAGATCAATAATCAGAAATGGTTTAAGTCCACTATTTTACAAATCTGAATCTCGAATCTGAGTCATAAGAGGAAATAAAAATATAATAGAATAAGAGAAAATACAAATGGCAGCTAAATGTTAACATTATTTTCAACAATCCATTCATAATAACATTAATACATTAAGTAAAGTGTTAAATTACTGGTTTTGAGCTACCAATAGTTAGTATTATAGTTATAAAATAAATTTCACTTGAAAAATTGAGAATACTGAGTTGAGGTTCCATTCCTATCAATACTATGTGTATGGAACTTGCTATTAGCAGGGGTGAATTGTTTTAAACAAGATTACTAGAGCACTTTATTCAAGTCAAGAGCATCTATTCCTTTTACTAAAATGCAGCCATATTGAGGCAAACCATTTAGAGCTAAGAATTAAAAATAATTTTTAAATATGGATTCTTTCGATACAGATACTCTTAATAATTAAGAGTATTTTGATGTAGACTTTGATATTTATACTATAAAAATATTGTGAACACATTTTATCTCCATTCCTTTTGCTCGTAAATGTTTGTTGTCGGTTTAAAGATGAACAAAAAGTGTTGTGAGGAGTTTAATTTAATTTTAATAAACCTGTCTAGACTTGAGCTGTAAAAATGCAAAGTTCTAGTCTCATTATAAACAATGCTTCATTTAGGAAAAAGTCAGGGTTTAAATACCTTGAAGACAATCCTGTCATAGATATGAGGCATAAAGAGACAATGACTTATGTAAAATAATAGTACATATTTGGTTATTTTATTGAAAGTGCCGCAACCTAGATTGTAACCCTGACAGTAAAGAAAATAGACCAAGCAAAGATAGGACAAAGCCATTCGTGGTAATTTACTAGTGAACATGAGTGCATTTCGGACATTGTTGCTATGGAAAAATACAGTTACACAAGTTTGGCTTGGGTTCAGTGTTTTCTTTAGCCCCGTGTCTTACTTCCCATTCGGGCTATACGCTTATGTACTAGTTACGCTAGTGGTTTTAGGGATGAGGAAGGTTAGATTTAGAGGAAGTATATCCACATTAGCATGGAGGAAGAATAGAAAACCATTTTGGAAAAACCGCCTTCAGCACACTCGATTGAGATTAAAACCTCGATCTCCCCATCATAGACAGTTTAGTCTACTGCAAGAGTAGTGCCTTGAACCATGTGGCCACCGAAGCAGGTGGCTCAGTGTTCAATGTGTTAAAATATACAATCTGAAAAACACACCCATTAAAAATGTATTTGATTTAAGTGCAGGAACTCTTGACATTTATGAAATTATTGTATAAACACTGTAAATTAATGTAATGATGGGAAAGGAAAACAGCCTAAAAAGATAATTGGGTTAGGTTCCTTTCCCTATCACTTACATTACGTTTCTTGGTCACTAGGCAGATATTTGTATTTATACTTGCCAAAATAAGTGCACATAGACTTTTGGATCATTCTTTATTCCATTCCAAATTGAGTTTTACATGTTGCATTTTCACAATCTAATTTGAAGAACTTCTTGACTTCTGTTGTATCCAGTTAATTACATCCTAGACTGGCAACATATTTTGAGGTTGCTAAGACATATAACTATTATCAATTTTTACTTGTGTTTATCAAAGTCTACACACAGAGTTAACTAAGCTCAAATACAATTTGACTGTATCTGAATAAACAATCTACCTGGTAGAAATACTTTACAATGTATATATTTATTTAAAAAATAAAACAAGGTAAAGTACCAAGGATTTTTCGGGTGAAGGGTTGAAAGATTTAAATTAAGACTATAAAACTTTTTAAGCAACAAAGCTAGTTTCATAAAAAGTATTTTAGAAATAAATGTAGCTTACCTTAATATTTAGATCTTATTTTAGTATCAACACCACCACTGAAAATTTAAAATAATTAATCTTTAACACAATATCAAAATGGGTAAGATGTGTACAACTTGAATGAAGAGTGAGATGCGATGGAGTAGTAGTAGTAGTAGTAGTAGTAGTAATAATAATAATAATAATAATAATAATAATAATAATAATAATAATAAATGGGCATGTTTTGACAGCTTTCTGTGAAAGCCAATGAACAGTTTTTCAAGGTTGGTTTTGTTATGGAGGTAGTAGATAGTTTAGCTAATCATACCCTTACTTATATAAAGCTTATGATAACAAAGAGGCCAGAATATATAATAAGGTTTTTTTTCCCCTAGAAAGTCATTTACTCATACTTTACTGACTGAAGTACCAGAACCTGACACAGGTTGTTTTAGAAGAGCTAATTCATCCTCACCGAGAGATTATTGTAGACAAAAGAGCAGAGAAATGTAGAAATGGTTTAGATGTTGGGTAGCTAACAAAAAGTAAGTGACAAAGTAGAGTGGTGGCCTAAGTTCTTTTTGACTATAAGCAACTTATCAAAATATAAGTTTCAAACTCAAAATAAACTAGGAGTGTGTTTTTCTTCTCTGGTCCCCAGTTGTTGTTTTTTATAGAGGCAATAATGCTGAAATATAAAAACTATTGTATAAATGTGTGACTTTCTACTACAGAAGCCAGGAGAAAGGAATAAGATGTCCCATTTATGTATTGGATTATTCCCATATTTTCCCCTCTTTTGCTTCACTCAATTAACACTTAATTAGTTAATATTTACTTATTTTTTCAATTTCTATTATTGTTTCAAATAATTATTACATTAATTTTGCATTCATTTGTTTTGGTATGGAGATAAGTGCGCTTAAAATATTCAAAATTGCAAATACATCATTTATCGACAAAAATGACATGGTACTTTATTTACATTGAATTGTTTTGAGTCTAAGCTGCTAACACAAGAATAAAATAGGCCCTAAAACTACTAATCCATCATTAAATATTTCTTTACCTACATAATGCTTATAAGTCTATTTATGTTTAGTTTTAATAGTGGCGACTAATACAATTAGAAAAAAACTACCTACTTTGCTCTCCAAAATGACCTGAAAAAGCTGAATTCCCATTTTAAAAACTGAGCAATACAAGATCATAACATCAATACTAAAAAAGCTGCTTTACACTTAAAAAAAACCTTTAGCAAACTTTATGATTATAAAAAAATTGAGCGTTTGGTAAGTAAAACTAGGTAACAAAACATGGTTATTCATAATTAAACACAATCATTTATTTAGTTCTAAATAATTATATTAAAATATAAATACTGATATATTTTCCCCTTTGAATGCAGTTTTAACAGTCTTTGAAGCACCATAAAAAAAAAGTGAATCAATAAAATAGGGATACTCCCCATTTGTTTTACAACAATTTTCACCAAATTCAACAAAATTGTTTATGGATGAAATTATTTAGTATAATATTGTTTCCCTTCCTTCCTTGAACATCTAGATTCAAAACATTTTACAATAGTAATAATAATAACATAATATATTTCTAAATAGAATCAACAAAATTATAATATTCTAGACAAATAAATAATATAAACAAATACATTTTAAGAGAAAAGAACTCTCTTTGTACAGCATTAGAAGTCTCTCATGATTTTCGGCGACGTGTGAGCCCAGGAAAAGTTACACTGATGTGGCACATTTTACAATAGTATTGACAAACATTCAATAGTTGATTAAAAAAAAACAATAGTTTAGTGATTGTAAAATCACAAACTAAGTGAACAGCCAAGAAAATGGCTGTTTAAATCTGAAAATCTGAAAAAGACAAAAAAAAAAGTTTTTACTTTACCCTGTTCATACTTAAGATTACAAATTAGTTGTTAAAACTTTCAATTTATACTTTTATTTAACAAACATGCTTAAGATTTTATTAATATTATTCCGACCTGTTTCAATCACCATATAGTCTAAGGTGTCACTCTTATGTTAGACAAGACTGCCAATGACAGGGAGATCAGTTTTAATCCTGGTCGGGTGTATTGAGGGTGGTTTTTCCAAAATGGTTTTCCATTCTTCATCAATACAAATGTGGGTAAACTTCCTATAAATCCAACCTTCCTTAACCCTAACTCATTAACATAATTAGTACATAAGCGTATACACACAACAGATAATAAGATGCGGTGCTAAACATATGTTATTCACCAAAATTAAAAAAAAAAAAAATTGGCTGTCAAAAATCACTTTTAAAAAAAATTGATGGATCCATTATTAAAAAAAAATTACCAAATAGTTGACTCTCCTAATAAAAATGTAGGCATTTTTAATAATGCTTTAATTTTAATGAAAGAGTGTGACCAATTATTTTTTTCCATTCTTTAACTAAACTTCAGGCGCATCAATGTTTGCATTGTCTAAGGCGTCACACTTGCCATAGAATGGATTGCTGGTAACAATAGGTCGGGGTTCTAATCCCAGCTGGGTGAATTGAAGATCTTTTTTTACATCCACTACTGTTTTCGCCTAGGGCCCCCGAGACATTTTTTTTATTAAAGTCATATATTTTACACTGCCGGCTTGCTAGCCCTATCATAGCTTCATATACGTTATAATCTAACTTAAGACTAGGACAGGTACAACATTCAGTCCTTGGCCGTTAATTCATCTCTGTGAAAGGGTACACCCACATTTCACCAATGATAGATTTTTTGGCCATTCCCGGAATTGAACCCAAGACCCTTAGCTCAGTAGACAAGACACACTACTGACTAAGCTAAGGTGTCATATTATATTAAAAATCTGTTTTTATATCTCCTTACAAATGTGGGTATATATTTATTTTACATTCAACATTCAATATTTAATGAATAAAATGATAGGATAGTATGAAAATAATAGAGCACTAATAAATGTAAAGACCCTAACACAGGGTGACCAGAAATCAGTTCTTTTCAAATTCAATGATTTTTCCAGGTTTTTCAAGTTGCAGAATATAGTTTTTCCAGGTTTTGTTTGGGTAAAACCCACACACCCCTCTAATTGCTAGGATGCTATGACATTTGATATGAATCTCAAGAGCAGTGTTTATTTTCAGACCAGGTGACACCCATATAAATAAGTTCAGAGGGAGTCCAATATTTGGTGAGATTTGACTAGCCTTAGAGATAATTGCATAGGGAAAAAAAAGCCAAGTAAATTACCTGCAAAACAATATTATGTATTCTGCACCTGTAGGCACATACAAACTTTTCGATCATCACACATTAAAATGGACGTTCCCAAAACTTCTATCAATAACATGTTAATCTTTTTGTTTTGTTTGTTCCCTTTTTTTAAAGCTAAATTAATTAACCTTTTGTTTGGTAGATGTGGATCAATTGTTTTTATTTTAAAAGTGTGCAAACACAAGTCACAAATGGACTTACCCCTTTAACACATACACATTTATTATGTTTATTTCATTGTAAAGTCATCCATTGTAAGTTACAATGTGATAAAAAAACTAAAAGAAAAGTAAAAAGTACTGTAGAGATATTTTAAGGATAGTAACAGCACTTTTGGTGTGAGGGTTTAGTAACTATAACAGAGAGGTAACCAGGCATTCCGACTCAATTGAGAAATTAAAACTGTGTGCCTTAACATAAAATATTAATTAAAATGAATACTGTGTATCTTCAATTCAAAGCCATCATCAATTGTAAGACACACCAACAGAAAAAAAATTAAAAAAGCAATCTTATGCCTAAGAAATATTTTTATTATAAAATTCAATTCACTAATAACACAATACAGGCAGTATCTTATTTATCAATAGGTGGTTTCACTTCCTTCTTAATATCAGTCTGATTCTTCTGCGTCGTCAATTTCTGCATCTGATTGAATATCAAACTCTACTTAATCTTCAGAGTCTGATTTTTCTGATCTGTTTTTATCATCATTCTCCCACAGTACCTCGTCTTCTAAGCCATTGAGAGTGTTGGTGATGCAACATTTTTTTAAATGAATGATGCACTATTCTTTCCGGAATAAGCTTCCAAGCTGTTGATACACTTCTTGCCAATTTTGATGCTGGCAATTTCTTACTTTTTCTGGAAGGTGTCGGCGAAAGGTTGTCAGTCAACAGCCAGGATTCATATTCCTTTCTCAGTAGTCCCTAAATGGTCAAACATGGAGGTGGGGCTTCTAGGTAGAAACAAAAGTATGGTGCCGTACACAAAAAACTAAAAGAACTGAGATTCTAAGATGCACCTTGATTTTATAGATGTTTGAATTGTATAGAAAGTGTGTCTTAGAATTGAAGATATAAGGTAATTATTAAATTATAGGGCTGGGCCGATGCCAATTATTAATCTGATTATCGCATAACCGGCGATTCCGCTGAGCATTGTTTGAATCTCCAATTATTTATGCCAATTATTCAAAATGTGTGGGTATATTTTAAGTCCTAAAATATATGTAAAAAAAAAATTTTATCCCTTCTCCTTCGTATGTGATCTTTGAATAATTATTTATCTAATATAACATTGAAGCATGTGATAAAAAAAATATCAAATATTTCTCAGTGATCAATATAAATTATTCAAAAATTTAAGTCTGTGTATCAAGACTATAAAATATATCTTTTAATCCCAAGATTGTGTTGTGTTGCCCTCTGGCTAGACCTCCAGTTTTAGGAGTTTTATATTTTTCCAAAAACACATGTGTTTGCAGATCATATTTTTGGCGTAGGTATACATAATTTGGTCTGGTAAGTTTTCATAGCTGTCAGTCAGCACCAAAGAAGTCGTAGGGCTACTGTAAAAACAGCTTATCCAACATTCCTAACTAAATATATCAAAATAAATAGATTTACTATAGACCTTTTTCTAATTTATGTACATTATTAGAAATAAAAATATCACAAGTAACAAATTTACTAACCATAAAAATAAAATATTAGAATATCAGCATGGTTTTATATATCGATTTGTTAAAGAGTTATAAATTGAAATATCAGACAAAATAATATCGTGCATGCATACTACATTTTGTTTTACATTGAAAGAGATTCTATTTTTATTTTTTTAATGCTGTTTATTCAGAATGTATAGATATATTTTAATATCTTAAGTTTATAAAATAAAATATTTCGATTTATTAATGATGCCCAAAAAATGAAATATCAGACATAATAATCTCACACATGCGCACATTTTGTTTAAATGGAAATCATTTTTCTTCTAATGCAAGTGCAAAACTTTCCACTGTCAGGGAATTTTTTTCACTCATATTTCAATATGAATTGAAATAATATATATTAATATTTACATTTTCTTTAATATTTCAAAGTGAATTAAAATAAGTTTTATAATATTTCTTCAATAAAAAGAACAACAAAAAATGTTTTTCGCTGCATGTATATTATTTATTTTATCATATTGAAGTGAGGTTTTTTTTTTAAATATGTCTAGGAGTACTAAAAACAGTTTTGTGTGGGATTATTCTGCAATCAATCTAAGTGATAACTAAAAGCTATGTGCTCATTTTGTACAAAAACAATTTCACGTGGGGGCACAAGTTCAAGAGGCTTCACAACCTCTAATTTGTCAAGACATTTGAGCATGTTTCACCACAGTTAAATTTCAAAAGTTATTAAGCCTATAATATCTGGTGAAAGTTCTGATGCCTCAAGTTGTGGTTCTACACATAGTTTTTCATGCATGTCGATTAGTGGGAGTAGTGTTCAGATGAAAGTATGTGTTAACCAAAAAACTGAATACAATAGTTCTCACCCAAAATGTATAGGGATAATTAAGCAAATCGGAGAAATGATGTCCCTAGATTTGCAGCCATTTAGTATGGTTGAAGATGCTGTCTTAGTCTAAGGTCTAACTTAGCCTACTCAAACTTAATTTTTTCATTCAATATTCATTGTTTTATGCCAATTAAAATATTTACACTTACCAAAAAATTTCCCGGACCTCTAGTTTTGATCATTTAGGCCTAGGTACCTAAATAATCATATTTCACTCCACCTAACCTAAAATATATATGATTTTGCCAAACAGCAAAATAATATAAGACTATATTTATGTTTATAGTTTACAAACAAATCCTTTGCTTTTTAGGTTTAAGAATTTAATCAACTATATTGAGCCTCACTATAAATTACCATATAGGACTACATTTTCACTGAAAGTAATCCCAGAAATGTATGAAGAAGTGAGAAATAAAACACAGGAACAGCTAAACAATGTCCAGTGCATTAGTCTAACAATCAACATGTGGTCGTCTATAGCTAAAGAGGATTATTTGTCATTGAAATCCCATTTTTTTAGCGAATATTTTGTTTATGGAAATCTTTGTTTGGAGGTTATACCCTTTACTCCAGAGTATCACAACGCACAGAACATTGCAGAGTTTTTTAATTATACCATCAAGGATTGGGGTATTTCAAAGTCTCAGACCCATAGTGTAGTCAGTGACAATGCACGAAACATTACTCTTGCACTACAACAAGCCGAAGTGAATCATGTACCATGCGTTGCCCACACACTTCAACTTGTGATTCATCACTCATTGTTTAACCAACGAAATGTGAATGACATGTGTGCCCATGCAAGACAAGTAGTTGGCCATTTCAAACACTCAAGTTAAGTGCCCACAAAAAAAAGAATTGAGTTTCAAATGGCAAACAATTTACCCAAATGCCACTTAATCCAGGATGAACCAACACGGTGGAACTCCACCTACCTTATGCTCGAAAGACTGCACAGTCAAAGGAAATCAGTGATGTATCTTCTCCCTGACCTAAACCTGAATGTAGATCTATCTACTAATGATTGGGCCCTTATGGAGAAGGTACTCACAGTCTTAGAAACATTTCACAAGGCTACATTAGCAATCAGCAATGAACAAACTACCATATCAGGAGTAATCCCTATAGTCAATGGTATCAAACTAGACATGGAATCCAACCAGGACAAATCTCTTGGCCTGAAAGATTTGTTGCACAATCTCAAAACCTATTATGTCAACATTGAAGAAAATAATCTTATTTCATTTGCTACAATATTGGATCCAGATTCAAAGTTGATGTGTTCAGTTCCCCCCAATCTTCAAAAGAAGCAAAGTCTCAACTGGAGGCTAAGTTGAGCGAGGAAGAGGGGGAAGAGGAACCACCTGTTGAGTAGAGTTGAGACTGCTTCAGGACCTATGGCTTCTGTTTACTCCCGATTAATATCCAGACTAGGCCCAATAATGTATTGTCGCCCAAAATACAATTAGAAAGGTATTTGTTGGAACCATTAATGGCTGCCAACCAATCCCCTTTCAATTACTGGAGAAGCTCCCCCTTTAAAAACCTAAAACAAATGGTGAGCAAGTACCTTACTTTACCTACAGGGTCCGTAGCCTCAGAGATACTCTTTAGCACAGCGGGATTGGTCAGTGATAGAAAAAGAAGCTCACTCCACCCAAACAAAGTCAAGATGCCGGTACTTTTAAATAAAAATTTTAAAGCCCACACATCAGTAAATATACTTTTAATAAGCCTACTTATGTTAAGTTTATTTGGGTGTAATAATTGTCAAGAATTTTTTTTATATTATCAAACCAATTTTCATTTGGGTAAACATGATCTTAGTTACAGTTATTTAATTATAATAATGAAGTCATATTTTAATAGACATTGGATGTAAAAATCCCTATTTCATCAAAAAAATAAAATAGGTGTAGGCCTATTCTCCTTGTGTGCAAAAATATGTGAGCCTTGATTATTTTTTATGATTAACATTAAATTTAAATTTGAAAGAAAGAAAGAATGATTAAACAACCTTTACATTTTAAAAGTTTCTATCTAAATGTTATTAAAACAAACCTATATAGGGCATTATAAAACTAGTAAAAATAACTTTTTTTTCTTTTAGAGTCATTTTACTTTATACACTTATAAAATTGAAGACAAAAATAATCGGTATCGGTGATTCGGCCTAATAGGCAACAAATGAGCCGCATCGGATTAATCGGCAAAATAGCTGATCGGCCCAGCTTTATTAAATTATTATAATAAAAATTCAAGGTTTGACAAAAACTCACGGATTTTTCAAAGTTTTCCCCGAGTTTTTCAATTTTTGCTGTTTTTTTTCCAAGTTTTCAAGGTTTCCAGATTGGCTGGCCACCCAGTAGTACATATTTACACACATTTCAATATTCCAATCCTATTATATCATCTTCCTCAAGAAGTAGTAGTAATAGTAGTAGTAAGACTTAAGTCTGAAGTTTGTCTAATTATGTGTTGATGTTTTTACTTTTATTTGTGCTCTATGATTTCCTTACAATTCTGTCATTTTATTTATTACAAATTGTTTTTCCCAATGCATTTTATTTCATACATATTAAAATTCAATCTCCATCATTTTTAGTTTTTTTGTGAAAATATTAGGAATTAACTCTCAAATCCCTAAGGATATTCAAGATTCGAGGATTCGAGAAAATTTCAGATTCAAGATCCAAATCATTAAAAAAAAAAGAAAAAAAATGTCAATTTTTCAAGTGAAATTTGTTTTAATAGCACTAATACTGGTTAGTGGTGATTCAAAACCAATTTTAATCATAGGACAAACTTAACAACCAGGCCCCAGACCAGTAATTTAACACTTAATTGAACGTATGAATGTTATAATAAATGTAGTATAAGAAAGAATGTTAACAAATAGTTACTATTTGTATTTTAGATTATAATATTATATTTCCTTTTATGTTCATAATTTTTTCCAAGATTCAAATTCGGGATTCAAAGGTAAATTGGATTTGGATTCGTAAAATAGTGGATTCGACTCAACACTAGTAAATATACAGATAGTTGAAAAGGGCAGTAAGACAAGTATGTTATGCTGCAATGGATGACTGCTTCCATAAGAAGCCAGAACATGATGGAGGGGCACTGGCTATCTAGAGACTTCTGGTTCTAAGAGCAATGGCTCATCTCTTTGAAGTTGTCTGCATTCAAGTTAGATGTACTAAATTTTATCCAGTTTTCACAATACACAACTTTCCTCATTGCCTCGCAAGGGAAACCAAATGATTGTATCAGGGTTTTTTTTTGTGGAAAATTCTATACTAAGACCAAAGACATAACTCCGTGGATTTATAAGAGGAATCTGACATTGTGACACACCCCAGGATACATGGTGGTACTGGTGTCTGAACAGTCAAGTAACAAAGATGGAGGAGATGGGAATTAGATGTTAGTAAATAGATTAGGCACCCAGTGGTATTAGATGTATGGTGGGATAAACAAGAACATAGCGTCTCATTTAAAGAAAAAAAACAATTTTTTTCTATTATTTTTTAAAACTGTGATAAAATGGTTTCACTGGTTTAAATTTCACTATTTTCTTGAACAAAATACATAAAGCCTCACTAGGATGCAGCATCTGGTTTGAACAGTATTACTAAGCTTAATTATGTGTTATCTGTGGGGTAGTGTGTATATCCAGTTTTACGTTAGGTGATTTTCTTAAGATTTATGAATTGATTACATAAACTTGTTGATTGGTTGAAAATAAATGAATATGAGAGGAAACACCAAAGCACTATGGCTACCTCATAATTTTAAAATAAGATCTGTCAAGAACATATATTCACTAGATGGCTCAAGGTGGTAGAACAGATCGGATAATGTTCTACTCTCCTTGCTTTTGATCAGAATACAACAATAATATGAGCTGATACTCTGTTACCAATTAGACTCTCTAGATTGTTTGAATGAGATAGTAGAGGAAGCAAGAGTGAGATGGTACAGGCAAGTAATGAAGCTGGAATATAGTGATGGAGATGAAGTATATAAGAAAAAAACCACAAGGAAAACCAAAATATAGGAGCAGATAACAAAAAGTATGCAAGTGAGAGGAAAATAACTAAAGTGATTCAAGGAGAAAAATGGTGGAAGGATATTGGAAGATGGCGCCATTTTATTAAACTGACCCGACCGCGGGCTGAAAACAGTTGATGATGAAGGTAAGACACCGGAAATATATTTATTAAATTGAACCTTTTATGAGTTTTGTCATTCCTTTAACATGAATAAATCCACTTTTTATAAGTGATTTAAAGGTTTTTCCTTTACTACTACCATTTCTTCAAACATCAATGAAACCAAACAAAATGGGACAGAATTGTAGGAATGAAGAAAATACTCCACCCAAGTATAGTAGAGTAAGATGAAAACTGATGAACACCCCAATGTTTAGGGTAGTACTCATTAAAATGATTTAGATAAAACATATAAAGATCAGGATGAGTTTTCCTTCAAGAGTTCTGCCATTCAAAATAAATACACTTGATTGTACTGAAATGCAATTTTTTTAGACCCTTACCTACACTGATTCATTTTCTTGATTTTGTTCATGGTACATAAACAAATGCTGCTAAGTGGATAGAGGGATTAACCTCTGTAACGAGCAAGAGGCTATTTATCTAGCTCTTGTCCTCTTGCTCTTCTTCTTTCAGAACGTTGCTGGAAACGGTAATTCCCGAGCTGTTCTCTGCTGCTACTGGTGTCTCACAGTCTGGGCTCTGCGGGGTAGTTAGGGTGCTCCACCAGCTTGATAATGCTCCCTTAGCCTGGGACAATGCACCACCTGGACAAAACAACCACCCCTTAGTCTGGGAATATATGACTTCGTTCTGCTAGTTTGCTGGAAACCATGCATTTACAGTGAACAGTTAATAATGGCCATATTTCTCACCAACAGCTCTTCCCGTTGTGGCAACAGCGCGGCCAGTAGATGTCATGGCTTGGTTCAACTTGCGACCGCCTTCTGTATTCTGCATTGTGCTGAAACACACGAACAAACATAACTATCAAGACTGTTTATACATTGGGGAAGCTATCTACCACTTTATCTAGTACCATCAATCTGTCATTTGGCAACATTGCTATTTCATTTATTCTAAAACCTTTCTAACATACTGTAACTACCATTTTCTTAATGAGACTTTGGTATTTCTTCCAATAATTTAGAATAATGTTAAGAATATGTATGCAATAAGAGAGCATAACTAAATGAAAAATCCAACACCTTAGCTCAGTCGGTAACATGTGTATACTGAGTTAAGGGCTTCGAGTTCAATTGACGACATGGCCAAAAAATTTATCATTAGTGAAATGTGGGTTTAATCTTTCACATTGGTGAATTAACCGCCGAGGACTGGATGTTGTGCCTGTCCTAGTCTTAGGTTGGATTATAAGGTATATGAAGCTAAGACAGACAGAAAATATATGGCTTTAATAAAAAAAATTGACCCAGGAGAGTCTGTTAAAATGGTCTAACCTGATTATTCTTTCTGAATCCTCAAACATATGTTGCTGTGTGAAGTGAATTTGAATAATTTAGCTAGACACAAATATATATTCCCTAAGTATAATACAGTCATAATGAAATTGCAACTTTCTTTTGGCTGTAGATGAAGATGTGTAACGTGGGGATAGACATAGTCACAGAGGGTGCTAATAATACTAGCAGTGTGGAACAGATAGTAAAATAATAAGTTGTAACTCAATTTTTACTTTGATTTTTTGACATGTGCAGTTTCTCCAGTAAAAATATTTAATATTTCAGAAAACCTTCCATGTTATACTTGGTGAGGAGGGTATTTAACATTATCTTGATAATGAATTAAAAATAGTGTTATTAATAGTTCAAACATGTTGTGTATAATACAAAATAACTAAATTAAAGCTTTGTATAAGGTTTCAGAAATTTATTAAATGTTTCTTTGAAAATGTTTTATTTTGCAAAATATATTAAAATTAATATTTTTTAAGCCTGGGTAGTAAATATAAGGAGAAAGGGACCAAACAAGTGATAATTATTATTTTTTTAAATAACTTTATAATATTAATGTAAATATATTTAATAGAATATAACATATTCAAAGAAACAATAATAAAATATCTGTAATTTCATACTAAGCTTTAATTTAGTTATTTTGTATCTTACATCACATGTTTAAATTACTTAATATTATTATTAAAATATTTTTTAATCTATCCAACAAATTTGCTATACATAATTTTTTTATAAATATACTTGATATATTCTAACTTTAGTTCTAACTCTTATCAAAATAATGTATTATTCAAAATTTGTTATTCATAATTTATAAAGGTAGATGTATTATAAATATTATTACTTTTAATTCCATTTCTAATCAAAATAATGTTTAATTTATGATCATGTTATCACTTTTTTAAACATTTATGTCTTAAAGAGAGACCAAGAAAGTGGGTGCCATGCAAATGGTTAGCTGCCACAAGGATTCAAAGGATTAGGAATGAAGTTGTTCAAGAAAGATGATAATAATAATACTTAGCACCGCGTCTTACTCAGTTTATAAGCTTAAGTAATAATTACTCTAATGGGTTAGGAATTGGGAAGGTTGAATATAGAGGAAGTGAACCCACATTTGTGTGGAGGGAAAGTAGAAAACCATTTAGGAAAAACTACCCCCATTTCACCCGAGTGAGATTAAAACCTTGATATTCCCTATCCTCAGCAGTCCAGCTCAACACAATACTAGCGTGTTAGCTAACTATGCCTTTGAGGCGGCTTTCAAGAAAGAGTTGGGGGTACAGGGAGTACGAGATATTAGAGGAAGTATGGTCATGTAATGAGGATTGAAAATGAAAGAATCTCAAGGTGAATGATGGAGATAAAGTATGAAAGTGTGTAAATGGAGGAGAAAAATGGAAGCAAATAGAGGAGAAAAATATGGTGAAAGGGAAGAGGTATATAGAGTTATATTACTAATTTGAAACAACCACAGGCTGGAAATAGTTAAAGATGTTTCTTGAATCTTAAATATGTTTAAGGATTTGAATAGAAATAGGATCAGGATATTTTATAGGTAGGGCCTAACTTCATTTTGAACTTTCGCTTGAGATAGCTTAATAATTTTGTGTATTATAAGTGTCGATGAAGGTATATATTTATTGATTGTATCTTACATCTGAACTGATTGATTATATTAGCACACAAGTTACAAACTAACTTAATTCTAGAACTGGAGAATTAGATCATTCTTAACATCTGTATCTGTACTACTTGAACTCATGGAGGATGGATGAGCAACAAAGTTGTCGAGCTCATGTAAGCCCTTTAAAGAAGGTACCCTAAGTATTGTATATTTGTATATAGTAGATGTTATAAAATAACATAATTTGTAATGCTAACTATAATATTGTGTTGAAGTTTTCTACTAGATCTAGTAGAAAAGGAAAATGTAGGAGGTAATCTTTATTTGTAAAACATATAATGAATATGTAAATTAAAATGTAGATGGAAGATCCAATATTCAGTGTTCACTGTAAAGGATAAATTTAAATTTTTGTGTATTTAATAGGGAGTAGACACACACATTGCTATGAGTATGTGTATAAAGTATACCTAAATTAAATTGAAAGAAACATTAAAAAGATTCAGTTAGAATCTAGATCAATTAATAATTTTCTCCTGACAATAATATAAATTTTTGATCTATCGTTATAAAAGTAGTTGTGGTTGCAATATTCAGTTAGAATCTCCTGATGAGAACAATCTCTTTGATCTATGGCCTGTTGGCAGCTTTAGTATGACAAGGAAATAACTTTATAATGATTTTCTAATTATTACCCTGTTGGTGTTTTTTGTTCCAAATATTTATTGTACGTGAATCTGAGGTAATTTTGTGTGTGCACTCTATCTGACTTTTCTTATCCCCTCTCTTCCCTTCCTTCGGCCTCAGCACGCAGGTGATGTGTGCTAATAATATCAGAATATAAACCCCAATGTTCATAAGCTGGGAGTCATATCCCAAATAAGCCAGAGGGAGTCAACAGTAAAGGACTTAAATTTTTGTGTCAGTACAAACTTGTTAAGAAAAGGAAGAAGTCCGCAGACTATAAGTGTATGATAGGGTGTGGACCCAAAGGTGAGACGATCGGTGGACAGGAATTAGGAAGGGTGTAATATCCTTTGTCCTATGAACTAGTAGTGTAGCCTGTGGTACAATTAGCACTAAACAGCTGTTCTAAGAACTGGTAGTGTAGCCTGTGGTACAATTAGCACTAAAACAGCTGTTCCAAGAACTGGCAGTGTAGCCTGTGGTACAATTAGCACTAAACAGCTGGATCAAATGGATATTCAGTTGAGGCCCACACACCAAAAAATTACATTTAAAGCACACTACACCCCAATAATAATTATTGTTGAGTCATACCAATCCCTTTCTTGTGAAGGATAAAATCTGTCATCCCCTTAATGAGCTGTGATATTATTTTTAATTGCTCTCATTCTTTGCCTGCATGGCAACCTTAATGCCCTAGGTGCAAATGAGCCATCACATATTTTTCTGACAGTAAGATACCCACTGTGAGAGACGAAGCTTCATATCAGCGACTGAGAGCTGCCCTGCAAACGGATGTCCTGGGTTTAAGTCCCATATTCCTGCATGTTCTCCGGTCACCCACATCTTGTAGTTGTGTGTTGACTTCCATGCAGACATAAAGTGAGCGTTGAAATGCTCAGCTTCTCGACTTTCATCTGAGATACAGAAAGAACAATAAACTTGATGGTGTGTGTTCTGTTATTTCACATTCATAATTATAGGTGTTAATAGTAATGAAATTATAAACCAATTAAAAATATCAATAGCATTGTGCGAGATTAAAAATTATGACCTTTGGGTGGGAGTCTAAGGAGGTATAATATAAAAACTAATAAAACACTAGAATTGTTGGGTAAGATTCCTAGGAGGTATAGTATAAAAACTAGTAAGAGATTAGAATTATAATTCCAACCAATGGGTTTCTGATGGTCATAAAGTAATCATTAGTTTCAAATGTCAAACTTAAATAATGAGGGAAGAGTCAAATTGGGTTTGATATTATCTTGAAAGCCTCATCAATAGAACCTCGTCAAACTAATCTTGTAAAATCATCTTTAAAAGCAATCCAATCTCTAAAACTTTGTTGGTTCGAATCCTGATGGACTTTGGTTTTCTAATCTTCATGTGGTACACAATCAGGCAAGGTAAGAATGAATTGGAGTTAATTATAATGGCATCTCGGGTATCCAATAACTGGTGATAGACTTAAAAATCAAGTACAATAAAACAATTCTTTGTTCCTGCATTTCTTACTGTATGTGCAAATTAAACATTGAAAAGAGAATAAAAGGGCAAGTTGTACATACCTACCAGAAAACTGTAGGTCTCAAAGTTCAAAATTAAAACAACACATAACATATAATTATGTAATTTTTGATAGTAAAACATGGCATGACAAGAGGTTGAACAAGATCACTTAGATTCTGTTGATTCGTGATTAAAAAAAAGTTTAGGCTTAGATTCTGGAGTTTCCTGTTCACACTTTTGTGTTTACTCTTGGTAGATGGATATAATATTGTTTTTATTTTATATTTTATTATTAAATTAAATTATGTTATTATTGTTTAGAAATAATTTAGTGACTGTTGGTTTCTATTATTTGGTTAAAGTATACTATTTCAAATATAAATAATAATAATAATAATAATAATAATAATAATAATTGTTGGCTACTCTTCATCGAAAATATAAAAAACAAATAAAGAGAATCTTTGCCTTTGAATAAATGTGTGCTAGTTTTGAAATAATTATTATAAATAATTTATGTTCAGAGTTGAGCATTTTGGAATGATATCAAAGAGGTTTAAAACCCTTATCTACTTTGTACTTCCGCCTCTTTTTTCAAATAGTTGCCCCAGCATACTTAGGTTTAAATGATGATTATTTTTTTATATTTATTAAGCCTGTGCCAATCCGTAATTTTCAATTTCGAATCGTATCTGAATCTTGTTTAACTTACTTGAATCAAATCCGAATTAAATCTCGCGCTTAAAAAAAAGTATAGTCAAATCCAAATAGTCTTGTGCTAAATTAATTTTAACGAATCAAGTCCTAGCCGAATCCCATGCTTAAAAAACATTGGATTGAACATTTTATTTTTATTTAGGTTCATATCTGAATCAAATAATTTATTTTAGGCTTCCCTATGGTAATGTTTCAAATCAAATCTATGATGAATATTTTACTATGTTAAGTTTCTGAATTCAAATCATAATAAATAAATTATGGTAAATATTTAATGAAATGTTAATAAACACTTTAGACACATTTAAAGTTATTAAAAAAATTTAAAAAATATTTATAGATAGAAACATATAAAAGTAAAGTGTAAAGGGCATATTGTATTCATTCCTTTTAAATATTTCTATCCACTTTTTCTGTACATTCTTCCAAATATAATACAATCAATCTTGCTTTGTAATATAAATGATCGTTCATGAGGCAATTTGCTCCTCTTCTCTGTGATAATATAGTTTTGGGTTCAACTTTCATATTAACTGATAGTTTTGATGGGCTAAACTAATAATGTGGTCTCCTAAATATGAGTCATAGATCAATAATGAGAGTATTCCAACAATACACATTCTGATGCTCTTTGAAAAAATGCGAATATGCAGGGTTAGAAAAATAATATCCTAAGGTAAATATGTGTTAGGAAAATATTAAGGAAGGTATTTCTATTAAAAAAGGGGCTATTAGAAAAACTGTGAATTCATTATATTAATTTAAAATGAAAATTTTAAGAAAAATGTTTTCAATAATATATATTTGAGGAAAAATGGTCATAAGGTCATAGAGATTAGGAAATATTTACCGGAATCGCTAATGACACAGATGTAATCAACAAGTTTTTTTATGAAGTGTGCATTGTCAATTTATGAATGACTCTCCTTGTCAAACTATGGTTGTTGGAGTGTTAGCTATGAGATTAAATGTATCTCACCTTGAAGAAGAGATGTTCTCATGAGGCAGAGAAGGTAAACTCGGAATTGGGATCGGATCCATTCCTCCCCACCCTCCCAGCCCACACCATTGAGGAACACATCGTGCCTATCCTCAGAAACATGGCGCACAATGAAGTCTGCGAACCTAAGGTCCTCTGTGGTGAGGTGTAGTTGTCTGCGTAGCTCTGGGTCTTGAGTCTCCACACGTGCTCCCTCTACCTGGATAGGCAGGAAACAAAACCAGAACTATCACACTACTGGCACAGCTCTGGGTCTTGAGTCTCCACACGTGCTCCCTCTACCTGGATAGGCAGGAAACAAAACCAGAACTATCACACTACCGGAACAGCTTTGTGTCTTGAGTCTCCACACGTGCTCCCTCTACCTGTATGAGAGAAACAAAACCAGAATTGTTATACTTCTGGCAAAGCTCTATATCTAGCTAGATAAAATTCTCACTATATATTGCATTTGAGTCTCCCATTCATCAAAAAATAGGGGGGGGGAGGCAGCAAAGAAGATACAGTGAGACGAGGTTATCAGGGAGAGGTTTTCTACAGGTGTGTAGGAGACATATTATGGAAAAGAGAAGTGGCCCTAAAATGCAAGGAAGTGCTGTAAAGAGCATACTTCTTACCCATGGTTAAGTATGCAGAGAAAACTTGGACCTTGGATAAAGGAGAAACAAGGAAAGCGGATGCCATGGGAATGAAGTTTTTGAGGAGCAAGCTAGCTGTCTAGAAGAGAGAGGATTAGGAATGAAGATGTACTGTCAAGAGTTGTGGTAAAGGGGGTACACAAGATAGTAGAGGAAGCAAGAATAGCAAGTAATGAAGATAGAAGGTGAGAGGATTCCAAGAAGATTAATGGATATTAAGTATGTAGAGAAGAGAGTGCAGGGAGACCAAGAAAGAGATGGGAGGAACAGATAGGAATAAGTGTGCAAGTGAAGGAAGGAGAATGGAAGAGAATGCAGGAGGAGGAATGGTGGAAGGTCAAAGGGAGATGGAGGCATTTTACTAAATGGACTTTGGCCAGAAGCTAGAAACAGTTCATGATGATGATGATGATGATGATGATGATTCATTAAAATCATAGCTATGCTACATGTAAATATGGTAAAGATATTTTTTTTAAGTATGAGTCCCCTTAAGTTAGAATTGTAGGTAATAATTAATTTCTTTTTGTTCTTCAATCTTTCTTTTACCTTCTTACATATATAGTTAATTAAATAGAAATAAGATAGTACATAATTACAAATATGATACAACTTTAGAAATTATTTGGTAAATATTCTTTTAAATTACATTTTTTTAATCAATACCTTTCCAACACAATGCCATTTTAAAGTTATTTTTATTAATTTATAAACCTGTAAATATTCCAATGTTTTGCTCTAACTACCATGATAGCTATTTCATATGACTTCTTATATATTTTAGCTAAAGTTAAAATTATTATTATTATTATTATATTTAGAAGATGAACTTTTTTTGGAATTGGGATGGTGATCTGCAATAATATGATAAAAGAGTCAATATGTCCCAAGTTGATGAAACTTGATTCCTTTATCAAGTTTGGTCAACATTTTTTCATTAATTCTTAAGTTATGATAAGAACAAATTGACATATAATTGAACTTAATCAAAATTGTATTTTTACGATGTATATAGTTAAAGGACAAACACATACAGTAAGGGGAGTATAAAATTAACATTTACATACTAACATAAACATTATGAAAACTATTGCCTTGTAAAATATTAGACCAAACCAGACTAGTAGTCACCTCAATTAGAACATCTGCCAGTTGTTTCTTTTGCTTGAAGAGAACATTTGTTGCCCCTACAACGTAGCCTCGAACATTAACATCACTCAAAAGGTCCAGATATGGCAGTGATAGATACGGATGACATAAGTAGCCCTGAAAAAGAATACAGATAATGGTTTAAAATTATTTCTTTGATTAAAGTACACTCCCACAGTTAAAAAATTACCATTACAGGCCAGAAAAGGGCAGAAACAAGTGTTATATAAAGCTTGAAACTATAATAAGCAAAAAATCTATGTCTTAACTGCAGGAAGAACAGTATAACAACATTGCACTGCTTAGTAGAGATGATAGCTTGGATGTGGCCATGTTGTTTCAGGCTATACTTATATTAACAAGTGTATTCACTCTTATATCCCTGACATGCCCGTGGGAAGAGCAGTAGAAAAGTGTATTGACTCTTATATCCCTGACATGCCCGTGTGAAGAGCAGTAGAAAAGTGTATTGACTCTTATATCCCTGACATGCCCGTGGGAAGAGCAGTAGAAAAGTGTATTGACTCTTATATCCCTGACATGCCTGTGTGAAGAGCAGTAGAAAAGTGTATTGACTCTTATATCCCTGACATACCGATGTGAAGAGCATAAGAGAAGTGTATTCACTCTTAGAATTCTAACATACCTGAGTAAAGAGCATTAGGGGAACCCCACACTGCTCAGCGGGGACGAGAGCTATAGTTGCCATATTACTCTGTGCCACACTTGTGTCACAAAGTGTGTCTACACTTATGTCTCTGTTCAGGGTACTAGAAGTATTGTTGCCCCTCATAGCAGGAACAGAAAGGCTGCTAATACTGTCTGATCCATGTAGGTTGGGGGCACACTGTGCTGACACTTCTATCCACCGTTCCTCCACAGCTGTCACTGGAACATAGCACCCCCTTTCATTTGCCAATTTGTTTCGTAATGCCTGATTTAATGTTTTATTAAATATTCCTGACAACTTAATATTTTGTACCGATGGATTGGCCTGACAAGTAATGGTTAGAATACTTTGGATCCACTTATATGAGCCAACTCCTATCTTCTTTTAGTGAAAAAAAAAATTAACAAATGAAATAAGTTCATTTCACATATGACTTCAGTTTTGTATTTTGTTTTTCCTCTTTATTTTATATTGGTATAAAAGTTAGCAGACATATTGGGACCTCTATATATCAAACTTCTGTGTATGGAAATTCTCTATGTATCAAAGTTTTGGTGAATCCCCATGACATTACATAAAAAACTTTCTATACACCGAAAACAAATTCTATATATATCAAAAATTTTTTCAGGACCAATCAAGATTTCCCTCCTGTAATGACGATAGTATAATAAAAAAAAGTGAGAAAAAATAGAAACCCGCCTCGGTGGCATAGTTGGCTAACACGCTTGTCGTGTTGAGCTCAACTGCTGAGGACGGGGAGATCAAGGTTCAAATCTCGGTCGGGTGAACTGGGGGTGGTTTTTCCTAAATGGTTTTCCACTCTCCCTCCACGCAAATGCGGGTTCACTTCCTCTAATTCAACCTTCCCAATTCCTAATCCATTAGCGTAATTAGTACTTAAAGCGTATAACCTGAACGGGTAGTAAGACACGGTGCTAAATAATAATAATAATAATAACAATATACATCGAAGTTTCTAATTTTTTTTAATGCAACTATCGACTTTGATGTATGGAGGTCAGAATGTACTTGTTTTATAATTAAAATTTCAATAGTCTAATATTTCATCGTTTTCTTCAATGTGTACTATGGATAAATTTTAGTTATTTGATACTGAAGAGAAGGAATACTAGAAGATTGTGTACCAAATGCAACAAAGAGCTACACATTCATTATTTTATAAAAAGTGATATTTTTCAGAATCAATCAACAATACAAACATCAAACTAATATAACGTTTTACATAAATACATGTTTTTCTTGAATATCTGCATTATAATGATTAATCAGTTTTCCTCTTACAAAATCTTCCATATTATAGTGTAAATGTGATTTTTTTTCATGCATATATGTTTAGTTGGGTTTTTTTTGTGGCAAAGGTAGAAAGAATAGTTTTTGATAATTGACCTGAAATGTTTTAAGCCAGAATAGTGATAATGTGCCAAAAATTAAATAACTTAAATCTTGCAAGGCACTAAACTATATAAACAAATCAGTCGGATAAATTATATATCAAATCAATCTTTCCCTTACAGCACAAATATTGGGAAGACAACGTCCTCCTGCAAGGCGTGCCCATGGCTACAGGGAACAGAATAAGGGAGAGTTTAAAAGAATTGCATTATCAAACATCTAGAAAAAGGATGGAAAATACCCTCACAACAGTTGTCACTAAGATTCTACTCTGGTCTTCTGTGTAAGCATGAAGCACACTACCACACACCTTACTCTGACACTAATCCAGAATTTGAAATGAATTAAATGATACTGTAACAGGACTGATGAATAAATACTCATACTTTAAGCTAATGCTCCTCCCCCAAACACCCATTTATTCATATAATCAGTTTCAGTTTTTTATTTTCTCCCCATTTGTAGGGATGTGGAAAAAATATTGCTACTCTACTAATATTGATATTTTCCTTTCAATATTAGTAAATTTTTACTCGATACTTTTATTCCAATACTTTAAATGATATTAGCACTTACACTCTGATATCAAAAGAAACAAATAATTTATATGTTCTTTCATCTTTGTCTATCAATATATCCTGATGCCTGACTGGGCGACCAGTCTACTAGGTACTCCTTAATTTATCAATGAGCATGGTCATCAAAAACTAAATAAAATAAGCTTTTTAAGAACTCAATGAACTCGGTCAACTCAAAGATTCCTCAAACAGACGAAGCAGAAAAGATTATGTGTGTTTCGATATCAATACTTACCGATACCGATACTTTTGTTTGATACTAGTACGATATCGATATTTTCCTTCCGATAATTTTAATGAGTACAGTATCGATACTTTTCTTTCGATACCATATCCATACCCATTGGTGTTTGTTTTTTCTCCTTTGATTAAATTCATTGTAAGTTTCACTCTAATGCTTAAGGCATTCATATAGAAGAAAACCTATGTCAAAGGATGAGGTGGTAGATTGTGGTTTGTAAACAGTGGCAGTAGAGTAACATGTTAACTTTGCAAAGCGTAATATAGTTATCCTGATCACTATTTCATCTGTTTTATGTAGTTTCAATTATTTTTGTCATTTTTACTGAAATATGTAGATTTTTCACCATTGTGTTCACCTTTTTTGTCAATGGTTTGGTCAAACAGATGTTTTCTTAAATGCACAACTCTACATTCTTTATTTATGACTTATCACAGTATTATTAAAATAATTATAAGATGGCTCAAAATTATATTGAAGCTTATTACACCCATCAAGACATAAAGACTCAAGCTATTGACATTTAAGAGTTACTGAATTGAAATGACTCAATAGCTTATCTTAAGTATATATAATTTGGGGTTATGTTCATTTATTTAAAATTTTATGGTTTGATATGGTTTGGTAAAAAACAAAATAATAATATTATTGCGAACTATTACTAATGTTATTTGGAATAGAGCACTTGGCTAAATCATGGTTTAAATTAGGGATAGCCAGCACACTTACCTTGATGATACTGGAGTTAGAAATTGCTTAGAGAGACTATAAAAAACACAAACACATTTTTAAGGACAAGCTTTCTCTGTCACAGACAGCTTCATCAGGTCAAGAGAGTAGACTGATGCTCTTGGTTGAACTGCAAGATTGACTGTTTTACAACAAAGAGTATCAGTCTACTCTCTTGACCTGATGAAGCTGTCTGTGACAGTGAAAGCTTGCCCTCAAAAATAAAAATGTGTTTGTGTGTTTTTTTAGTGTTCTATCTTAACAATTTCTACTCCAGTATCACCAAGTTAAGTGTGTTGGCTATCCCTCCTAATTCAAACTAGAACCATGATTAATGTAATACAGCATTATAAACATATACCATACATAGATGCCTAATCACGACGTTCCCTTATGGGGTGGACAATAAACTGTGCATTTAGCTCAAAAAACAACCACTCTGTACTTGATAATTCTTAGCACCGCATCATACTACCTGTTCGGGTTACACAATTAAGTACCTACTATTTACACTAATGGGTTAGGAGTTGAGAAGGATGAATATAGAGGAAGTGAACCCACATTTGAGTGAAAAACCATTTATGAAAAACAACTCCCATTTCACACGAGCAAGATTCAAACCTAAATCTCCCCTTCCTTGGCAGCCTAGAACTCAGTACTTAATCCATCTTCACTAGCTTTATCCACATTTAATTATCCTTACACACTCCATTAGCTTCAATAACCTCCATACACAAAGTCATACATGATCTTTTATTATTAAACTTCTTAGTGTTATTCTTTTTTCACACATTCATTTACAAAATTTAACCACGTCTTCCATGGCCTACCCCTTCCTTTTTATCCACACACACTCTACTGTCATATATTTGCTTTGTCACTCGATCCTCAGTCAAACGCTCAACACGCCCAAACCAAGGTAAGAGGCCTCTTTTACACTGACCTATTGTATTCCCTTTCAAACCTCACTCCTTCAGCACCCATTCATTACTGACTCTGTTAATACAAGTTTATCCCCATACATTTCTTAGATATTTCATTCCAACCACATTCACCTTGCTCTTGTGTTTCTCCTGTCAAACTTACGCTTCACATACATAATACAATGTCTTAACATTTTTTAATAGTTCGGATGGCCCAACATAAATGACCCACAGACATTGATGAGATAACGCACAAGGATCTTGCATTTATTGGCTCCTTTACTTTTGTTGTATCTATCTATGGTCAATCATGTTCATGGTATGGTCTGCACAAATCATGGTCTTAAGAGAAATAATTGCTGGTGGTCAGAAAATCTAGTCAACAAAATATTAATTATAATACATAATTATTATACTTTTGTAAATTACTAAGAGTAAATTTGATTAAGAAAGCCCACCTAGGAGAAAAGGAAAAATGTGGGAATAATCCAATGCACAAAGGTGACATCTTCTTCTACATTCTCAGCCCATCAAACTCTATCTATGGCTTCGCTACAGCGACAACATTTTCATAATCATGCCTCACTCCAAAGAATCCACTGTACATATAAAACCCACCAATCACCAACAATACCTCCACTACCATAGCAGGCATCCTTCATACACAAAAAGGTCTCTACCATTCAGCCTTACCACCCGAGCCAAACGGATATGTTCAGAACCCGATGATTTAACTGAATATTGTAAACAACTCTCCACAGCTTTCCAAAGCAGAGGTTACCCCAAGCATTTAATAGAAAACCAAATCTCCAGGGACTATGACCCTCCAAAACAAGTTGAGGACATCCCTCTCACAACAGAACACCATCCTGGTCTACAACGTATCAACACCATCCTTAAAAGTTGTTACAAATTCCTAACCAGTTTCCCTCAGACCCAAAACCTTCTTAGTTCACCCCCAAAAGTCACTTTCAAACGGCCAGCCAATCTCCATAATATTCTAGTCCATACCAAACTTCTTGACCCCAAGAGAATCCGGGAAAAAGAACCGACTACCAAAGGTTCATACCCTGCGGTAGCACCCGTTGCAACACATGTGGAACCCACCTACCAACTACATCTGTAGCATGTCAATCAGCCAGATTGGACAGCTACAATTAAATATCAATATTTTGATAACTTCCAACAATAGAAAGAAAGAAGCAATATTAACATATTTAAAAGTAATCTACCTCAAAGTTTATTTTTCCTGACTAGATGCAGCCAGATACAATCACATGTCTCTCTAAATTGAAACACGTGGTCATTCAAAAAATATTGCTTTTTGATAAATACTGTAGCAGATACCAAAGAAGAGGATTAACATTATCATATTTATGAATAAAATACTTTAGCGCATACCTTTTGCCATTGGATGATGTCTGATAAATTTACATAGATTTGCCATGCTGCCTACAAGAAAATATAGTAAAAGGACATCTATATCACAAATTCTCATAAAAATAATAGCTGAGCCTAAAGAATATAATCAAACCAGATATATTTAAATAGAAGAATGCTTTAGTATTTACTCACCATTTCAAGATGTTCTTGGATTTTGTTCGCCACATGTTAGAAAAGAAAAATTATTCAATGATAGCAGCCTACTGCAGTCACACGTGCTATCATAACTACACCTGACTAAGAAAGAAGTGTAGATTGAATTCGACCCAGTGACCCACTTCCCGTCAGAGAAGACTAGCGGCAGTCCAAGGAACCAGGTTTTCCCCCTTTCCCGCAAGCGGCTCTTCCTGCGTCTTTTTGCCTTCTCCCTGCCTTCGTCTATCTCTCTCTTGTTTCTATATTTCTGAGTTTATCACAATTTTGTTCAGTTCAAATCAGATTGTAGAGTATATAAGACTGCTTCTCAGGTTCACATTATACCCATTCTACTACAACCTAGTGTCGAAGGAGGAAATTCTACAACATAAATCAACGAAGGAAACGGCGACCATGAAGTGGCCAGGAGGATATACTTCAAATACTTAAGTATCCTGGCAATATCGTTAAGTCCTTATGACTCAGAGTATAGTTTTTGTTGTAAAACTAGGCAATGTCTACTTAGACATGTTTTATATCCTATATGTTTAGTATCTATAGTCAGAGCCGACTTTCATTTGTTTTGACAGTTATATATTATGTCGAGTCAACAGTTAATCTATGTCAGGTCTTGTTGACTTCAAAATTAAAAAAGGTTTATTTTATTGGTTAAATATTGTGTCCTCCAGTCTGAAAGACAAGTCTCTTATGACTAGTATTAGATTTCGTACATCAGTCCTAGCGACAATGTTTCTCTGTATCCTTATGATACAATCTTTACATTATGAGCCTTTGGCTTTGAATGTAGTAATGTCTTAGTCATAGACTTGCTTACCTCCACAAGTTCTATTTATTTATTCTGAGTCAATACCTCACATGACGCCATGGACGTCATGTGCATTTGTTTAATATTTGTATGGCTACAACCAGGCTGTCTATCCTGTTTTTCAAATCAGAGTTGGGTTAATAGAGATCTATGTTTTGAGTTGGTCAAGTAGTCACGCTTCACGTACGATATTAGCTTGGGTAAGCAACCCGTGGAACTCCACTTGTGTCATAATGGGGTCCGCGCAAATAATACCCTTGTCCTTGCCTATTTTTAAGGCCCCTATTGTTTTTTATGTTGCTCTCAGAGTAGTTGCAATTAGATTTGTTTGTACTATTGAATGCTCTGGCAGTACCAATAGGGAAAAGAACCAGCTATAGTACCTTTTTATCGACACCTGTTTGCTAGCCATAGACCACTGTTATCTACAGATCTTTCTATAGTTTTTCACTATCCAAAGTGTTTTAAGAATATTGTCTTAACACCCAGTCAAGCTAACTGATTAAAATTTACATGTATATCTTGTTCAATACCTTTTGTTAATAACTACTCAATTGTTTTCTCCTTTAGAAAACACCTACCTGTAGTCTGGCTCCTGCTCAGCCCTTGTAGCTACAGCAAGACAATCAAATTTCACAAAGTCTAATTATTTGCCACAAACTTCAAACTTATGATCTTGTAATATTATTGTAAACCTAATTCTTATTATCTCTGTTTTTTTAATAAATTTATTTATTGTTAAACAAATCATTTTCCCATTTAAACGTACACCTTGTTTATTACGTTATCTAATTACTCCCATAAGGAGTAATGTAACACATCCTTCAACAAAGTAACCAAATTGGAATACAAAATCCCTGGTTATTACAATTGCAAAAACAATAACTTGCTATATAAACTACAGTTTAAATCATGTGATGCAGAATATTTAGGCCTCACTACAGGTTCTCTCAGACAGCGAATGAACAATCATCGCTTTGACACAAACCACAAAGATCAGGACAAGCCTGTACCCATCCATGCTGGTACCCACAACCAGGACTTTCAAACCTGCTACACCACCAAAATATTAAGAGCATTTCCCAAACAGTGCAACAGTTCTAAACTTAGACAGTGGGAACTGGCCCACATATGGATTGCCAAATCAAGATTACCACCAGGCCTCAACAGAAGATAGTTTCTTTCTTCCTATAAGATTAACATTTTTCAAATTATTTTTATTATTTTAATTAGGTCTATATAAATACTAACTATGGCCAAGAAATCTATCTTTACTCCCAAAAACAGTTGGCGCAATGTGTTTCTAACAGTTTTCCTTTAAATTCAAAACGGAGTAATCCAGTGTGTGTGTTATCTGAAGCCTCTTCTTTCTTCTTTGTGTTTGATAAAGGGAACAATGCCGAAATATTATTGTACTTGTGTTAAAATGTGTGTGTGACTACTTCTACTATAGAAGACAGAAGAAAGGAAGAAGATGTCACCTATGAGCATTGGATTCTTCCCACATCTTTCCTCTTTCCCTAGGTGGGCTTTCTTCATCAAATTTACTCTTAGTGGTTTATTCTTCCTTTTTCTTTAGTTTTTATCAAATTATTTAGCCATTGGGCCACCTAACTTTTAAATATTATATTGTTGTATAGTTTTTATCAATGATCACATTAAACAAATATATGTATAGAAAAGTTCCACACAAATGGTAACACATAAATTGCTCAAGAATACTAACACACTCAAAATGTATGCATATAACATTTTGATCAACTAGACAAGACTTGTTGACAGTGGTGGTAATCAAGACAATTAATTGAAGTGATTTTTCTAGAATTTTTTTAAATACAAAATAGAATTTAGGAAGATTCTTGTAGTTTTGTTATGTGTCTTATCTTTGAATTAATGTGAATTCACATGTACACCAATATTTGAAAGCAGTATACTAAGTCAGCACTTCTTAGTGGTGCAGCTGTTCACACGCTCGCGGAAAGTTAGGAATCTCTGTTTACCCACGATGCATTAAAATGTCAAACATAAAAATGAAAATATTACAATCAGTGCTAGTTACTGTATTTAAAATAAATAAAATTAGATGTTTTACTTACTGTCTGGGTTTTATTTTGTCTTCAATAAAACTCAGGGCTTCCAATAAACTGTTGTTACTCATCAACCCTTTTGAAACACACCATCTTGAGAATGTGCTGTGTTTATATATAATGCATGTTTGAAAGTTTGAGCATATGCTTATCGGGTCTTCTTGGCGGGTTTTCTGTAGAAGCACTGAAAAAGTTGAAATTATCTCTACTCGAGTGGTGTGGGCTATGCTGGCCAAGCGGACTTCTTGCAATTGGATTAGAGCTGTCACGTGACCAAATCTCATCACTGCTCGCATTTTACAGTGAACATGTGAATCCACAGTTAAGCCATTGGTATTTATAAAATTACACAAAAAGGGAAAAATCAAGAATTGTCAAATTTTCAAGCTCAAAATAAATCAAAATTAGTTCCCGACTAATGGCCTGATTTGTCATCGAGATTAATTTCAATTAATTGTCATTATAATAATTAATAACCACCTGTCTATGGTTGGTAATTTTTTACAAGTCTTTAAGGTTATGTGGAAAAGAGCACTAGGCTAAATCATGGTTTAAATTAGGAGGGATAGCCAGCACACTTACCTAAGTGATACTGGAGTAGAAATTGTTTAGATATAACATTAAAAAACACACAAACACATTTTTAAGGACAAGCTTTCACTGTCACAGACAGCTTCATCAGGTCAAGAAAGTAGACTGATGCTTTTGGTTGAACTGTGAGGTTGACTGTCCTTAAAAATGTGTTAGTGTTTTTTTTTAACATTATATCTAAACAATTTCTACTCCAGTATCACCTAGGTAAGTGTGCTGGCTATCCCTCCTAATTTAAACCATTACAAGTCTTTAAAACATTGTAATACTTTACTCTTGATTTATAACAAATATAATAAAGTAAACTAATGAAATACTTTGTAAACTCTGTTGACAATGGAAGGTTACATTCTTACCTTGATAGTCTCAAATATTACTCCTATTAAACAAGCTGCACCATAGTAGAAACAAGCAAAAGCAAGCTTTCTATTGTTATGGGTAAACAAAAAGTACATTCGGTGATTTTGTTTTTAATTCAAGTTTGATTGCATTTATAATTTGAAAAAATTGACGAAAAACAAACTAATATATAGCTTAACACTTTTACTTTTTTTTACATCCATTACTGTTTCCGGCCTGTGGCCTGGGTCAGTTTTTTATTTAAGACATATATTTTCCACTAACAGCTGGTAGGGCCTGTCATAGCTTCATCTGCTTTATAACCTAACTTAAGACTAGGACAGCCACAACATCCAGTCTCCATCCGTTAATTCATCAATGTGTAAAGGTTAACTAACATTTCACCAATGATAAATTTTTCAGCCATACCAGGAGTCGAACCCGGGTCCTTTAGCTCAGTAGGCAGACAAGCTACCAACTGAGCTAAGATGTCAGATAAATAAATAGTGTAACACTAAATTTTCTTAATATTTTTCAAGTTTTTTTTACATGTGGAAAAGTGACTTTTGCAAAACCTTAATAATTGAGTGATTTTTGGCATACCAAATAAATCACAACACTTTTTTTTTAACATAATTTTACATAAAGATAAAAATGTGTACTTACCTGGTAGTTGTTTGCTGATGCTTATTTCATTTTCAGTCTCTGTTGGGATTTTAACACTAGCCTCATTTGAAATTTCTTTGTCTAGTTCTACAGAGTTCCCAGATCTATTTACATTTAAAACCATATTATTGGGAGCTACTCCAACATTAGAAAATTGTTCAAAATCACAATCATTAGTTAATAACTTTGAATCTACCATGTTACATTCTATTTGCTTTAAATTATCTAAGACATTGGAAAGTGCGTTTACACACGCAGAGTCAGAATTGGAACTTTTACAGTTTTCATAAAGTGGGGTTTTAATTGGAACAACTTCACTAGTCGGTGAATGTGGGGAAAGTTTTTCCCATTTCTCAGCATCTTGCTTTTGTGTATCTACTGCTATGGTTGCACTTGGGATAACCTTGTCTGGGACATCAGCAAAGTTGGGAATGGGTGACATCGGCCTTGAAGGTCTGAAATAAACCCAATTAAGTGAGATTTAGACGTTTTAGAGGTGCCCCAGTGTAAAAAAAAAACACATTTTATAAACATTAAATGATTAAAATAATTAATTTTTAAGACTGTTTTCATGGGTATTTAACATGTGTAATTTTTCTCAGTTCATAAAATGCTTATTCCATGGGGTGAGTAACTCACATTTTAGCCAATATATGAACTGAATGAATTTTTGCCCAATCCATTAAATGGACAAGTTAATTTAAGTTAATTTAACTTGTAGTTGTTGAAAATGGCAGGTTAGGTTAAGTCAGGTTGAGTTAAATTAATTTATCATCGTAAAATACATTTTAGTAGGGGTGTGCGAAGTTCACTTTTTCAATATGAAGCATATTTGAATCAAATATATGAAATATTCTCGAAGCTGAATCAAAGTTTGAATATTTTCCTTTAGTTGTTTTATGCTTGAAAAATATTATATAGTGGTTATTTAAATTACTTTATGCAATAAAATTACTTGGAAAATGCTTTACTGCACAATTGTTTGTTATATTTCATATTGTTCTGACAAAATCAAGTTACTATCACAACATGCAATTCAATTTCTTCAAATTTTTTAATATAAATATTAATTTGTAATTTAAAAGACAGCTCAGAATGGCTATAAGTTAATTCAAATCGAGTATTTTAGCTGACAATATTTTTATCAGCAAAGTTTTGAAGCCAAGTCAAAGTTTCAAAGTTTCGCACACCCCTACATTTTGGTTAAGTTTGTAGTGAATAGTACAATAATACCAGTTCTAGTTAATAAAATGGTCAAGAGTTAATACAATTTTTGCCCAGTTTGTGAAATGTTCAAGCAAAGAAGCCAATTCAAGGAATGAGCAGAAATTTGCCCAATTCATGAAATGGGTAGTTTGGCTATTATGATGTAATGTATACATCCGTAACAGAAGATATTCAGATTACTTTTATAGGCTAGCAACTTAAGACTAAGAGGCTGGTCAAAGCTTTGTGAAAGCTGGTTTAATGACACTAAAAGGATTTTTTTTTCTGCTCTATAGTAAAACCATCGTTAAAGTGAACAGTTTTTAAAAATCTCCACTTCATAGCAATATTGTCACTTGGGACTGCACATAGTGATCCCCATGTCAGACTCTGCCTTTCCCAAAGAGCGGAATCATTCTAACCTGGAGGCTGTATATCTGTCGACTTCTTGTTCGTGAACCAGTGTGATTACCTTATATTTATATTTTGTGCAGTTTTTAACACTTAGTTCTTAGAGTAAATATTATAGTCTATGGATTTATTCAATTAGTAAAGATATACAGTGTCGGAAAAATGTTTAAGATCACCCTTACAATACTAAAAATAATAACAAATTTGTTTACTGGTCTTAAACATTTTGCTTTATTAACTCTCTCTTAATTTTATGATAATTTACATCAAAAATGAAAGATTTTGGTGATAATAAAATTACTGTAGCTCAAAGGGTCCAAACGTTAAGAATTTTTTTAATATTAAGGCGCACAACAAAAAAAACACATTTTTTAATAAAAGAAAAACTTATAGTTCAAAAATGGGTAGACTAGGACAGGCTGTCTGAGGAAAACATCTCTAAGACAAGACCGTAGGCTGCAGCAGCTTTGTAAAAAAGATAGAAATGCTAGCTGCAGTGATCTTCTCAGACTACTGAAGTTTCCTTGTGATTTAACATAACTGAGCGAACTGAGTGCAACCGTTTAAGTGAAGCAAACCTCTGTTAAATAAAAAACACAATAAATGACTTCAGTTTTGCAAGGAATGTTTAGGGTGGCAAAGAAGCTTGGGAGAGAGTACTTTTTTCAGATGAGTACCGCTTTGAACTATTTATTCGACATAAAGGTTAGGGTTCGGAGGACAAGAACAGAAAAATTTCTGCCGGCTTGTGGCGCCCCTGCAGTCTAACAAGGTGGCGATGCAATCATGATCTGGGGTTGCATCACTTCAGAGGGGCCTGGAGACTGTAAAGTTGTGAATGGTGCTATGAACAGTGACAAATATTGTGAAACTATTTTGTCCTACAGTTTAAAGTGGAATCTGAATCAAAGTGGTGTCCTTAAAGACATGCGTGTTGAAACCATTTTAATTATTTGTTTTTTATTAGATTTTTATTTACATATGGTGTTTGTTTTTTAAATTGTTTTTTATAAGTGTTATTTCTAATTTAAAAACCGATATTTCCATTATTTAACCTTTTTTTTCAAAAGTATTTACTATTTATAAAAATGAGTGTCATTCATATTTTAAGAACATGTATTTTTATATACTTTTTAACATTTTAAAATTATGAATAGGCCTATACTCAAACTCGACTCAAAACTCGGGAGCTTTTAGAAATACTTGACTCGAGTTTGACTTGAATGAAAAAACCTAAGCTTGCAGACCCCTAGTGTTAACATATATCTGTTTAATGTAGATTTTTGCATTGTGTTTGTAACTGAATAATACATTAAAATGTAAAAATTACAATTATTATTGGTAGAAATCATCAACAAAGAAATATAAATATTATACATTTCTTACTTGACACAGGCAGATTCTTCCAGACCATGGTCAATCATGCCGGGATGTAGTGAAAGCAGTGAAAGAATGGTAACACACAGGGGATGAACTGGTGACCTGTAGAAGACCAGACGCCTTTCCAATAGAAGCAACTTAAATAGAAGAAGTGCTTTATGCCGAAACTGCAAGATGAAGTCTCTGGCTGACAACCCTGTTCAGAATCAAAAACCCTTGAGTAAAAAGAATTACCCTTTTTTTTCCTATTTCAATGGGTAATAATTATTAATGATCCTCAAAATTAAAATTAATCGTTTCAATAAAGTATATCTAAAACATATATTTAAACATTAATGTAGAAAACAACAGCCAGACATCGATCTTTGACTAATGAAGTGAATGTGTCATATATATATATACTCACCAACATAAAGCTGCGGAGAAAGCTGTGAGACATCCACATCTGACAAACATGAGTTGAGGTGATGGTAAGTGTCGTGTAATAGTTTCACCTTGCTGAAGTCACCTTCATCAAAGTACGCATGTGTAATAAGTGCCATTTTCACTTGGATATGACCATATAGAGGCAGAGTGCTAAGAACACATACTGACTTTTGAACCGTGCCTCTGGTAATATCTGCTGTACGATTTTTTAATTTCTACAAAGGCAAAGAAAATATATTTATCCATATTAGGCTTTGGTATGAAGACAGGGTTAATAAATAACTTGAGTTTTATGAAAATAGCCTAAGTATCTATATGGATAAACCTAAGACAGGGTGTCCAGCCAGACTATATTTTAAAATTACCTGACTTTTCCAGAGCCAATTTCAACTTTGCCGGTCATTATCTATACTTATAAAATAACATGTCCTGACTGACTGACTGATTCATCATCGCCGAGCGCAAACTATCAAGGCTACAAGCATGAAATTTGGACTGTATATTCATTTTGTTATGTAGGCACCCACTAAGAAATGATTTTAGAAAATTTCACCCCAAAGGGGTCGAAATAGGGGATGATAATATGTATGAAAGTCTGTAATTTTGAAAGCTACATAAACAAAATTTTGTATTTCGGTTATTGACGTAAAACAAATAAATACGTGTTTCAGGAATTTTGGAAATGTTATTTAATAAGGGATGAAAAAGGGGTTGAAAGTTTGTATCGGACTTGCATTATTTTTGATCTGAGGTCAAGTTATGGTCATCAACGTAACGTAATATTTTAAATTAATCTGTAAATACATATGTATATTTTCGTATTTGTATATAATCAACTTCCACGTGAGCAAAGCCGTGGGCAACAGCTATCTAGTGTGTTATAAAAATTATTTTATAAATCCTATGATTTGATTAAATAATATTTTTAGACACACATCAATTATGAAATTGTGTGACTATGAAGGGGTTAAAGGATTTCAGCCTAAAGTGATTGTGCTATTGGGTAATGCGATCTAAGTTAGATGTTAGTGAAAACATAATGAGTCATTAAAAGATTGCCTCACACCAGTACTATTCAAAAGTGTTGTGAAACGTTCTTTTTTAGTTTATTCTTCCTAATATATAAGCAAATTCTTGCACATGTGCATAGCCACGACTCAGCTAAAGAGAGGCGGTAGAGGGATGGAAAGACCACTCAAACATAACACAATAACTTTGAGAATTGAAATTAGTATGTTCAACTGGGACAACTTTGTTAGAAGAGAATCCTAGCAGGTTTTAACTGGAAGATTTTCTTTTTTTTACTATTGTAAATGAAAGTTATATATTATTTTTATGAAAATTCCAGAAATTTGATCAAATTCCCTGACTTTTCCCTGGCCAAGCAAGTGCCCTGATATTTCCCTGTTTTCCGGGCCGCTGGACACCCTGTAAAAGAAATCCATATACTCTTCGATTAATCATGCTTTCTTTATAAAATAAGGATAATATTTTTAATGCTAAGTATGTGTCTGAAATAATGTGTACTAAGAAAAATATAATATGTAATAAATAAATAAATGATAGAATTGTAAAAAAAATAAAGCACAAAAATAGAAGTAAAAACATCACACACACACATTTAAATAGTTTTATGTTTTCATTGCATCTTCCTCAAGATGGTGAGAAGGCCTATTTTTTTAAACTTTTTTTTACATAATTCTATCTTTGCAAGGAGTGTTTTTTGTCTATGGCTAGTAGTTTCCACCATTTATAGTTCAGAACAAGGTGAAATGTGTTTTAACATAGCCTGATTTTCTTCCTATTTACATAGTTTGTCAAGGAGTTACAGAAATCATAAAAGGTTATGGGAGTAGTACATAAACACATGCCGTACTTAAGATAAACTGTGATTATAACTCAAACACCACCAAACAGCCTTAGGCCTATTAATCAAACAAAACTGTTGTATAGAGTGTTTGTGGTATTAAAACTATTTTCTGACAGCATCTGTTTGTGAACTAGCCTAAACTCAAGCCTTCAAAATATATGTTAATGGGGGTTGGTGCGCAAACATATTTACATACAGGTCACATTTTTATATATAAAATAGTAAATAATAAATTATCTAATAGCGTCATCCAGGTCACAAGAATACGAAGAACCTAATGACACAAATCATTATTGAAAATAATTTATAGATAACAAATTAATCAAAACTAAGCCTAACTAAGTCTTGTGTTGTTGATATTTGAAAGGTTAGGTTGTGTTTGTTTTAAATACTTTAAAATAATAAAAAAAGATAACTATTGCATATAATAATACAATAAATAACAATACAATAGCTTAACCTTACCTTTAATTAGTAGGCTAATATTTCAATTAAACAATTTAATGGTGTTAGGAAAAAAGTCATAGTATATTAAAATTTAAAGGTAGAAACACATTTTTGTAAATAAGCCAAAAATTTTGGCCAGTTGTTTAAATGTTGAAAAAATAAATTTTATTATAATCTTAAATAGTCACTCAATGATTCTCTTTGGTTTTTTTTTTTAATGGTATTAGGTATTATAAAACTAGGTAACATTATTAGTCATTTTCTATAAAAAAAAAAGTATCTTAAAAATGTATTGGTATTGAAGTACCCTCCCACCTTAACACACTTTTACTCTAGAAATTATTTCAAAGGTTAAGTTTATCTGTAGACATGATTAAGCTCTTAGCTGAATATTGATTTCAGTTACTGTGAAAGGAACATTGATGGAGTTGAGACTCCTGGAAATAAGAGAACCAGAAAACCAATTCCTGGCGTTTCAGCTAAAGCAGTAGATAAGTTTACCAGAGATTCTATTCATCAAGTTATCTATAGAATGTATCTTCAAGGTTGGTTCCATTATTTACAAAACTCTTACTTGTATCTTGACCACTCTCCATTTACAAATATAAGCTTATGTTTTTATCTTGAATGTTTGGCCCTCAACAGCAATAGATGTATAAATTGTATCATACAAACTATAGAATATGTTTACTTTATCTGCAATTTGTAAAATATTTTTTATCGAAGTGCAAAATATCCAATTATGTTCTTTTTATTGATAATTCTCAGGAAATATGTGTCATTGGATGCTATCAGATACAGTGACAGTTTTTTGTGTATAGAAAGTGTTGCTGAGCACATATGTTGAAAGTGTTAAACATGTTTGTGTAGGTCCAATTCTTGTATAAAAGTGGTGCCCTTAGCTAACACAGGTACACCTTTACGCCTTGCTTCACATAATTTGATGCTCTAAGAGGGTGACATGCTAATGGGTAAACTTGATAAGCCACAGGATCCTTGCACTGATACTAATTTGCAATCACCCACAGTTACTTCCTTATTAACTGTTTGTTTTATGTTATAAGTGAGACTAGTATGTGTGGATACATATACATGTTTTAGCTGGAGTAAGTATGGGGACCATTGCGAGAAACTCACTCAAGCAGATTGGGACAGAGAGATGAAGATGGATGCAAATGACACCCACCTTTAATAATCAACTTAGGTGACGATGATGATGAAGATGAGTCCAACACTGGTGATGATGCAGAAGAAGTTCTTGCTAGACTTTTATACAAGTTCAGGGGGTGATAATAACTAATTCATAAATGTGCTAACATGTTTTTACGGACGTTAAATTATTCTAAAAATCATTACCTTATCAAAACATTAAGTCAAGCTAAGCTCTTACACATCTAACATAATATACTGTCTAACCATTAATAATACACACATGCCATAGTGAATAGGCCAATCTGTGTTTTACTCTCTTCTGCTGAAGACATAATTATGTGTTTTGTTGTGCCGCAAATTGAAGCAAATTGTCTGGTTTTCAAACAATCTTCAAATACCACTGACTAGTTAAGTTATTTGTCTGAAAAGATTTGTTTATTGAAAGGGTTAGATGGTGGGGGAGGGGGATTTATGGTACAAGGAAACAATATGAATGTGAGTCGTTTTGCTTGGAAGTGCTTTTATCACTGAAGACTGCAACTAGCACTCCCCAGTGGCCAAGGACTCAACTTGGCTCGTGAAGCGCAGCGAGACTCCTGTAAGTCTTGAGTGTTTGGCGTTTCCCTTGTCTATGTATTTGGCAAACCAGCCCTGAAAAGTTTGGTCTCACTCAAATTGGCATTTAAGTAATCACCCCGTGCAGATGATTAGTGCCTGACTTGCACTACAACGATTCTAGCTATGTTCACTATAACCTTAAAAGAAATTTCCAGCTATCAGATACAAAGACATTCTTAAATATGCAATCCCTTACAATTATAATAATTGTACAAGTGGCAGCAATAAGCCAACTACTGAGTTGAGGGTGGCCGCATTATCTGATAGCTCGTGATCATAATAAATCACATATTTGTAACAGACAATTTCCGCACATCCATTATAGACTCTGCCTTAAAATATGAGTGAAGAATGACCATGGGCATGAGACGATTCCTGGATAGCTTAGTGGTTAGAGCATTGGCATACTAAAACAAAAGGTCCCGGGTTTGATCCCCGTGTCCAGGTGTCATTTTTCAATTTTCAGATTATGATATCTATATGCGAGTAAATCCTCACTAAACCAATATAATAGCTTTTGCTATTTGATTCTCATTTATAGAAGTTTAAAGTCAACACGTGGCCACAGGAATTGAACCTGAGATATTTAAATAATCTTACCATTAAATAATAACCAAGTTTTCTCATAGTCAGACTCATATATTACCAAACTCTATATTTAAGGTTGGATCTATTTATAAACATATGATAGGTTCATAAACTTGGATCATATTTATATATGATATATGACCCGCCTCGATGGCGTAGTTGGCTAACACGCTAGTCATGTTGAGCTCGACTGCTGAGGACGAAGAGATCAAGGTTCGAATCTCGGTCGGGTGAACCGAGGGTGGTTTTTCCTAAATAGTTTTCCACTCTCCCTCCACGCAAATGCGGGTTCACTTTCTCTAATTTAACCTTCCCAATTCCTATTCCATTAGCGTAATTAGTACTTAAAGCGTACAACCCAAACACGTAGTAAGACGCGGTGCTAAATATTATTATTAGTATTATTATTATATGATATATGAATATTTGACTGAAATCGAACCTGAAAATTTGTTTCAATCTAAATTCAAGTAATAGGTGTAATTACCTCAACAGGTATTTGTCGAAAGCATGATATGCCATAAACGGTTTGTTTTGGGTTTGTAAGACTGGGCAGGTGAAAGTAGACTGTGTCAGCTTCAAAGTTGTGTGAACCATCAGGTAATGCCAGAGTAGGGAGGTATTTCCAGCCAGGTGGACAGGTGTTGGAATCTGGCTCACTCCCTGGTATTAATGGTGGGAATGAAAACTCAACCTGAAACACAAATAACATTCCAAAAATAGCATTTAATTATAAATGTCCCAGTTCCTGTTTTTATAAATTCAGATTCTTAAATTTCAACCTGATTTTCAAATTCAATTCCTGAACTTTTACAATTCCAATCATTCCTTCACCATACATCCTACCTCATATTAAAATGTTATTTATGTGGGCTAACACCATTAATTAAGTTAATATGGTTAAAAAAAATTGTTAAAAAGTTTAGATAGTAGCCTAAAGAAATTACTCAAATAAAATGGCCACATTTGATTAGTGTAAGATCAATAAAAGACAAAAGCTATTGAGTACATTTATAATTTGCAGCTCGTTTTGGTGGTTAAATGGTATAAGGCGTTACTCTGGTGTTAGACTGGCCTGCTGAAGACAGGGAGCTAGGGGTTCACTCCATGCCGCCACCCCCCACCTCCCCCCCCAAATGCAGGTACCTAGTATTTTTTCCTTTAAATTCTACCTCCATCATCCCAGCTCAATAGGGTGGAAGCACCCTTAAACACAAATAATTACAAAAATATCAATTTTATTAACAAAATATCTAAGCTTTGTAGTCTAAAATGAAAAAAGATAAAACTTTCTTTGCAGTATTATCTTTATCAAGTTAACCACCTTTAAAAAGCTTAGGTTGGAAAATTATTTTAAGAACACATTGCCTTTTGTGCATGTGTTGAAGCTGCAGCAAGAATTTTTGTTGTAAAAGAGAAACTTGTGAATGTGTGGAATGCCAGGCCTCCACCGTGGTTCGGATTCCACGTTAAACTGTAGGACCTCCAATTCATCTCACAATCACCCTACCATTTCACATTAGCGTAAGTGTGTATAACCCAAATGGGTAGTAAGACGATGATGATCGTGATGATATTAATAATAATAATAGCAACAATAATAGCAATAGCAACAATAATAGCAATAACAACAATAATGATGATGATAATGTTAATAATAATAATGTAAAAGAGGATATCGGAGGCTTGGAGTAGACTCCAAAATATATTTAAAACTATTGAACACCCTTAAAGCCCCAGACAAATTGCTTCACAGGGGGTGACTTACAGCCACTTATCACATTTCTGATTGATCTTTATTCAGTTGACATTAGTTGTATGGTAGGTCAGTTCATGAACAAAATAAAACTTGGGGTCTTTAATTATTGTATCCTCCTCACATCCTAGTGGAAGCCAGCTGGGGGGTTAGCGAGTGAGGATATTTGCCCCTCTCCTGATATTCTAAATTATGGTCTTGCATCAAAATATATTTCCAAAACCAAGAAGTGAGGAGTAGGGCCTAAACATTTTTGTCCAAATTTGTGTATAGTTATTTGAAAGCTACCTATGAGGAACTCTCAAGTTTGTTATTCCGACTCGAATAAATTAAAATGTGATAAGAATCTTGGAATGTGTTAGTGCAGCACTAATGGCTGGCTTCAAACGCTAAAATTCAAGCATTGTTTTTTGTATCTAAGACTTTGGAACAAATTTTCTTTCTGCATTTTAAATGTTTGTTTTTGATTATATAGACTACCAGTACTTAAAATAGTGTAAGATGTAGAAAGACCAAACAAGCAGTAGGCCTAAGACCTGTGTCACATACGCAAATAACACCAGCAAACCAAAACTTTTGTTCATACCTTTGGGACATAAGTGGCTGATTCTAAAGTAAATTTATGTGGTGATTCCAAAAAATGACATGAATTTTTTTATATATGGAGTCGTTTTGTAAGTGCAGCAATGAAATTTCGAGTCCCTAACACCATAAAGTATGAGTACACATGTAGTATGCATCTTCCTTTTGAAGTTTTTTTCATGTTAAAATACAACAATTTATATTATCATAGACATGTGCATTCTATATACTTAAAAATGAATGTGACAGATTTTTTTTCTTAGAGTAGTTTATTTTACAAGCCCTCTTAAGAAACTAATAGTGATCTCCAATCACGGCAGTACATCTCTGGGGCCTTGATAACACAAATTGCATCAAAGATAGGGCCTATATTCTTATGAAAGTGTTACACTTGCTCATCACTCACAACTCCTAAATTATCAGGAAAAAACACTCTGTGAAGTACTTGGAATACACTTTGGTGTGTTGTCAATACGATCTTATTTTATTTACTGCTTCAAGTAATTTCCCTTGCTGTAACCAGGAACCAAGGAGTTCAGCTTGATCTTTGGTTAACTGTAGGTCACAAACTATGCAATTCAAATCGTCTTACTTAATCAAGTGTAGCATGTCATCAGTTACTGGTTTGTAGTACAAATTCTTTGTAGTGGATGATTTAGTAGAGTATGTAACACATTCATCTGCACTATCATTGTCCCTGTAACCTTCATCACAAGCTTTTGGGGGAAATGGAACTCAGGTCTTCACTTAAGTGCAGCAGGCCTTACACGATAATGTTTGAATATTTGGAACTGTGCTCACTTTATTTTGACATCACTTATATTTATGTCTTACAGATATAGCAATCATCAATGTGGTTCTGGGTTCTCGCCACATCTTAGGCACAGAAAAAGGCATATTTCGGATTCCCAACTAGCCACATCCTCAGATTCATTGTGCAGGTAATAGAGCACATATGAGGAGTCCATTTTAGGTCTTGGTCACACATCTTTCAACCGAAATTAAAAGAGTTTGTATATTTAGTAATGATAAAGATTTAGTCCTTCAAAGTTCTCATTTTAGGCCTATCTGACACCTAGCAGTAATTGCAAGGGTGATCAAGATACATCTTTTGCATTATAACAATACAATGGAAATCAAAATACAGAAAATAAATATACTCTCCAAATAAACACGGATAAACCAATCACGCTATAGCTCTCGTTCCCTAACTGAAAGATTAGTGTGTGGATATATATGTAGTACAACACCGATACTATCTCAGACAGTGCTGCCATCTATGAGCAAATGTGAAAAATATTTAGTTAGCCTAAGTAGCCCTATCTGATCATGTTTTATTATGTTTCCTATTATGTTTGCATGCAACAACTATACATTATTGTGGGTTATGACAGATCAGTACTATATTTCCTCCACAAAATTATACTAAAATACATGCATTACATAAAAACACAAAGGCCTATACAAAATGTTTGACATAGTATGGCATTTATATTGTCATTTCTGAGATAGCTACACACAAAAATTGACCAAAAACAGCCAAAACATTTCTATAGATAAAAATTGTATTTACTAGTGTAGATATCGTAATTATTAATACTATAAATATATAGATATGATAAAAAAAACTTAAAATATTTACTAGAGGAATTTAATTTTTGGAAATTTGTCAGATGAGGACACTTCCAAACTGCATCTAAAGACATCACATTTCCAAAGATTTACTGGGGGAAGACCATTCGAAGAGTTTTTAGTTATCTAGTTTTCAAAAATTTGCCAAGAGAGGTCTATTGTTACAAATATATTCTAAAGATGTCCAACTTTCACAAATGTTGTAGGGAATGATACCTTTCTAGATATATTCTTGATACATCCCAATTTTAAAAATCTTACAGTTGAACACTTCAAATAAGCCCTACAAATCCCCTTGGGTTTCATTTTTATACTTAATGCCCCCCCCCCNCTCCACACACCTACCTACAATAAAAAAATAGTTTTACAACTCAATATAGCGTTACATTAAATATATACAAGACAACATCCAGCTTTAGTAACAAGTAGGGTGTTAGTTTTGGTAACTACGCTTGGAGTGATGTTTCGGGACCTAACAATCTGCTGCTATTTGGTGAAGTAAGTGTTAGTTTTGGTAACTACGCTTGGAGTGATGTTTCAGGACCTAGCAATCTGCTGCTATTTGGTGAACTAAGTGTTAGTTTTGGTAACTACGCTTGGAGTGATGTTTCAGGACCTAACAATCTGCTGCTATTTGATGAACTAAGTGTTAGTTTTGGTAACTATGCTTGGAGTGATGTTTCGGGACTTAACAATCTGCTGCTATTTGGTGAACTAAATGTCAGTATGTTTCCAGTTTTATTTGATTTAAAACCTTATTTGACAAATTAAATTGTATTCAGTCAGTAGGGCCTATAGCCCAATTGCAGGCTGACACCATGGAGTTATTGATATTAAATTATTGTTAATAAGAGGGTTTTACAAGAACCATTTAAATAATATTGTTTTAGAGGCCTAAAGACACTAAAACAACATTAAAATAAGAATTATATATTAATATTGGGTAGTTATGGATGATGATTCTTTCGCAAACATAATTAGAATAAATGTTGAAAATGGAAGAAAGGGCACTGAAACAAATCAAAAGGCGGTCCAACTTATGTCAAGGATAAGCCCCCTTTACCCTTTCTGACGCTACTGATTGTATTTAAAACACAATGTGAATTATTTCAATCTTAAAGACAGATGGGGTTGGATAATGTGTATGCAATATGGTTGTTTCTCCCTTCAACATAATACACCTCCGCCTCATATAACAATCACGCACACCAATGGGCATGCAGACTTCGTGGCAGGCTCCTCTAGTCCAGTTTTATGGTTTTAATCCCATTTGGGTGTATTGAGGGTGGATTATGAACTATTTTAATGACTCCACTTTATAGGCCTGGACGTTAGAGTTTATAACATTATTAGATATGTCTGCCTAGGCTAAGTTAACATTACATATAATTTAAAATAAAAACTATTACCAAATTGGGGTGTGAAAAGCTTTGCCTTCTCTTTGAAAAAAAAAAGCCCTGCTTTGGACAAAGCTTCGCCAATAAAAACTCCCAATGGTCATTTATGTATTTTGTGTCACTTTTTTTCTGGAATGTAAGCCTAGATTACAAACTAATGTTCACATGATAAAATATTAAGTAGGGCCTAATAGGATTGCTTTATGATAGTAACATGCTTTATCAGCTTGGACCAACATCTCTTAACCATTTTGTTATTCTGTAAATTACCTAATAAGGATATATTAATGTGCACAATATGACCTTTATTAACAACATAGAACAATAAAAAATAAAATTCAAACTTCAACAAAAGGCGAGTTCTCACATGTCATTTTCAACTAGGCCTAATCATTTTCAATGAAAATGAAAATAATTTGTTCACATGTACCGGTGTTATTGATCATGATGATACTGATTAAACACCATTTAATCCATGGAAATGGTGCCGTTTAAAATATAGGGCCTCCTATGCGAGCTGTTGTTTGTAAAATATGTGTGCAGTTATCGCACAAGTTAGAAATTATAATACATGGAAACCAAAGTCTTCAAAAGAGATAGGGGTAAACCGGAGAGGGACGGATGGAATTAGAAAAAACTTAACAAGTATCAAATGGAGCGTAGAGAATGTTGTGTCAAGCATATGGTTCTACTTGTAAGCTATAGGCCACATATGAAAACTGTTGATTGTTGCTACAGTAGAGTAGTTGCATGCTGGCGTAAGACTCTGCTTCACCCAAATAGATTTTTTTTTTTTTGTGTTTTTGAACATTATCTTACCACATGTTAAGGACTATCCGAATATTTACACTATTGTGTTAGGAATGAGGAAGGGCCTACCCTTACAGAGAAAATGTACCCATATTCACATAAAGAGAGCATGAGAAAGTATTTGGGGGGAGAATATTTAATATTAAATAAATGAAGTGTAGATGTGCGCGTCAACAAACAAATTTCATTAAAGGCTGTTTGGTGTGTCCAGATGTCAACATGAGTCAAAACTGGAAAACAATTATTGGCGATTAAATCCAATACAAGGTTACAAGTGGTTGCAGTGTCAAGTTGAATTTAAATAAATCTTTACATTAAAATAAAAATGAATTTAATAATGTGAGAACTGGCATTCAGCTTCGTTATGAATAAATCATCTTTATACACCTGAACTACAGTACTAAGACTCCATTTCATCAATATTTACATACACATTTCCTGATAATTATTCTTAGACCTTCTTTTTATAAACATAAATATTTTTATTATGGTCCAAAAAAAGTTTCGTTATATGACAATGTTTAAAGAATCTCGCCCTTAGTTTGAACCATTCTTGAATAGCTAGCCAATATTTATTGATATAATGTAGGTTGACTTTATGCAAACAATAAAGTTTAAAGGCTTAAGATTTGCTGGACAAAGTAACAAACTACTCTTCTGCGGATTAATAGAAATGAAAGTGAAATTATATTTAAATGTGATAGTTTATAATGACGTCCAAAATATAAACAAAATCCTAGTTATCAGAGAAAGGATCCAAACCGTTTATTTAGTATTAATAGTGAGGTATGTTAACAGCATAGAGAATATTTGTATATAATATAGCCACCAAAAATAGCCCAAGCTTATGACAAACCTGACATCCTTTCTTATGATGAAAACCAACAACAACTACATGAAGAATAGGTCCAAGCATTGACTCTTTCATATTTTCTGACGTTTCTGACGAAGCAGTCATTCGTGTATATTAAGTTGACACATCAGAACAATACTTTCCGGCTTTTTTCCAAACAGATCACTACAAATAATAAAACTTAGACAATGTTGCCAACATTATATGTTGAGATCTCACGAAACACTTTAAGAATTCCCACAAATTACAAGTTATTAATATTAATAAGAGAATCAAATGATATTTTATATAAAAGGGACGCTTTCTCAGCAGTGGTTGCCGACGTATGCGTTTTGCGAGCTCATCCTCATAGAGAAGATGACGTGACGTAAAGGTGATGTTTAAAATAACATTGTAGTGTCAGGTTTAGGAAACGAGGGAGATATAGATTCAGCAATAAAATAACTATAGGCCTACTCTATTATAGTATTGATTTTAAGTTTGCAGTTTATTAAGTATATAGTTAAAGATTCTATTTTACAATGTAATTTATAAGTTAACAATCAAAACATCTTAGCTCCTTGAGCAGAGCTCTAGGTGGCGATCTTAAAAATTTAATTTAATAATTTTATATAAAGTCGGACCGTGATAGTACATTAAAATAGATACAATATAAGACCGTTAGGTATTTGAGGACATTTTATTGTAACAAAGGCTAGTAAAGAAAAAGTCTATGTGCCTTTATTACAGACAGTAATATGTATTAAATAATTCAATAATGTTATAGTTACTAATTTTATAGAAATTATTTCAGTAATTTGTAGCATAATGTGATTCTTTTAGCTTACTTTGTTGTATATGTATCATCTAAATATATATATAATTATTGAGCTTATTAATTTATTTTTATATTTAGTTCTAGAAAATAATTATATTATTTATAATCTAATTTTAAAGGTATTTATCATAAAACAATTTATAAAACACTCTAAACCCTCAAATTTTAAGTACGGAGTAGTTGCATATTTCTAAAAATCAAATAATTAATATACTAGTGATGATGTGCCTGTGGAAAATCCAATAAATACATAACTTTTGATAAATGAAGTTCATTCTCGTATTGTGTTATGGAATATGTCAAATGAACTTTTCAAGAACCACCATAAGAAGAAAGAGGCATTGCAGGAAGTGTACAATACATTGAATAAAGATCACTTATAACATTTTATCTGAATCAAAAAATATATATACTTGGTTTACGTTGTCAGCCATAATGTATCCTTCACCCCGAAAACTGCACAGCCGAACATGGATGGACGGGCTTTTCCGTATCGTGTGAAAGGAATGTCAGAATTGTTCGCGCTAATTTCATTCACGGGGTAGAAAAAACTTTCGTGTGGAAGGGACTCATTGGGACTAGAGTCACTAGACTTAAGCTTAATAAGACCTAACTTCACAAGACTTAACTTCATTGGACCTAATTTAAAATACCTACAGTCATAGCTCCTAAACGTTAGATCTTGTGAATTTGTGTCCAGTGAACGCAGAACAAACATATAGGCGAAATGCCAAACGGTCGAGCTAAAACAGGATAAGGCTACACTAAGTCAATAGCATTTGGCTTGAAACTCAAGTGGCGTGTATATGTTACCGTGAAAGCTGAAAACGTGACGATTACCGGTAATCGGCCATGATTTCCGGAATTCAATGCTCTACACTGGATGGAAATGAAATTCCTCTCAACATCTCTCACCAGTGTCTATGGGTAATCGAAAGGTCCAAAATGGCGAGTACTGGTAATCGTACTGTGCATCTACCTGGGCAATAGAAACCTCGTGGTTTAGGAACGGCGTGCTGCTGTAGTTGTTCTGTGTAGTGATATGCACTTTTATGCACTATTGACAATGAGTGAAAGTAAATTAAATCGTTCCTCGTGATCTTTTTACGAGAAATTAAACGAAATTGTGTTAAGAAAACGTAAGAATAATAGTAATTTTCTAACAAACTTAAAGTATTGTAAAATTGTTGACGAGGCTATTGATGCAAAAGAGAAAACATGAGGAAAGCCACCCCAAGATTACAAGAGGTTGAAACGTTATAATGTATTGCGAGTGAGAGACTCCTCAAAATTGATCTCGCCTTTAGAATCAGGTGAGTCCAAAAGATAGTATTTTGTACAAAATCGCGAAATTTACGAAGTTTTATCTGAAACTCATCGGAGAATCGGGTATGGGGGAATAACCCGTACATTAAAAGAACTTCAAGTCCAATACAAAAATATAGCATATGAAGTTGTTTCGCTCTACACTTCTCTGTGTAAACAGTGCCAGGCCAAACATAGTGCACACACAAAAAAAAAAAGACTTGTTATAAAGCCAATTGTTTCGTCTGAGCTCAACTTGTGAGGACAGGTTGACTCGATTGATATGCAGTCAAAAAAGGGTGGGGAATTCAAATTTATTATGGTCTATCAAGATCATTTGACAAAATTTTTGCCGTTAAGAGAATTGAAATCTAAGACAACTGAGGATGTAGCATATAATCCCCTTAAAAAATTCTTAATATTTGGTTCCCCGGCTATTTTCTAGTTCGACAATGGACGTGAGTTTGAGAATAGTATTATCAAAGAGGTTTGTTCAATGTGGAATGGAGTTAAAATTGTACATGGTAGTCCTTGCCATAGTCAGAGCCAAGTCTTGGTTGAAAGAGCCAATCAGGATATTCAAAATCTGTTCATTGCATGGTCGAATGATAACCAAACATTCAACAGGTCAGAGGGTTTTAAATTTGTCCAGTTTACCAAAAACACGACCTTTCATTAAGGAATCCAGCAGATTCCTTATAATACAATGTTTGGTACCAAAGTGAAAAGGGGACTCAAAGCTTCAGTTCTACCTCGTGAGAAGATTCGTATACTTGAGTCTGAAGTGGAATTTGAAGATCTAATTAATTAGATCAGTGAACAAGATGTAACAAATAAAATAAAATCAGCTGAAAGTGAAATTATTTTTGATAAAGAAGAAGAAAATGCCACATTAATCTTCGGAGAACCTTCGTCAAGTAGTGGAATAAATGAAGAGACCGGAGAATGCGTCGTTTGTGGAAGGAAAAATCAAGAGCTCACTTTTATATGCAGTGTACAAGGCCAGTCTATTCTATATGTGGAATATCTTAAGATGAAGGTTATGGTGCATCAGTTACGTGCTGGTTGTGCATTAAAAAAGAAAATGCCAACAAAAATAGGAAAAGAGCCAAAGAGGGTTTGAATAAATAAACTAACAATATGCTGCGCAATTCAGAGGAAAAGTTTCCTCCTGCTTCAATTGGGGATATTGTTACAGTTCCTGTACCATACGTTGATCGCGGTAGGACCGATCCTCGGAATATTCTAGCAGTTGTAATCGCAGTGCACGATACCGATTTCTATCAGATTGGAAATTCACATGGAACTATCAATAGACTGTACACTAGAAACCAGTTTTTTGTCTGCAAAGAAAAACTTATTGATGTGAAATATGTTACATTAAAGGATATTTCCCTTTATGAAATGGTTTCTTTGGAATCAATTGATGGAGGACCGGGATATCGCCGTTGCAGCTGTACTAATAAGTGTAAAACCGAAAAACGCAGCTGAAAAAAACATGGCGACCTTTGTAATTCTAAGTGGCACAGTAGTATGCCTTGTTGCAACAAGTGAACTAATTTGTAATCTGATATAACGATTTTAGAACATAATTGGTGTACCTAATTATTTGAAATAACTTTTAGTTATGTAAGGGTGTGAGAACATTTGTTATGTAATTATTTAAAACTTGTTAGCTCGGTAAATATGTAGGAATATGCTTATTTTGTTCTCCAATTTAAATATTTAATATGCAAAAATAAAGACATCATATTTAAATAATTAATAATGGTTCACCAAAAATAGAGCGGTAAAAATAAATATATTCTTACTTTTTTGAAAACAGCTTCGTCTTAGCTAATTTACTTGCTACTTATGCTCTGTTTATAGTTCTAATGATTTTTTTATCGAAAGGCTTCAATAATTATTGATTTCCAGGTAGCTTTAATAAAGTAACAGGGTTGGTGTTGTGTTTTTTCAAAATACACAAGGTGTCGTTAGCGTCTTCCGGAAATCACCGGTGAATGTTATAAACTAACATTCATTTCTGACATCCATCAGTGTAGAACAGTGAATTTAAAAAATCGTGGTCGATTACCGGCAATCGTCACGTTTCTAGCTTTCGCAGTAACATATATATTCATTCAAAATCACATCAACTGAAAAAAATATCGTGTTAAAATAATATTTTATTTGGAAGAAGGTATAGGAAAGATGGATAGAAACATATAAAACGGACGAACACAATATGGCTTTAAAATGAAAATAAGAACACAGTTCACACTTTACATTGCCGGCATTGGACCAAGAAAATCGATCGTCACCGCCCAATCCCCCAACCTAGGTTTCATTCTATCGGAACCCATCAGGGATGAGTATGAAAAGCGCAATACAACTTACTAAAAGAGGAAACAAAAAAAAACACCAAAGGGAGAAATAGAAAATTGTAAAGAATGATAGGACACATAAATAGGAACATGTAAAATGTATAATATAAAGGACAAACACAGGAAAAGGACATTGGATGCAAATATATAATATATCTCTATAAGGAAAACCTCTTTTCGCTCTATGAGGCAATTGTATTATATTTAGAAGAAGGTATAGGAAAGGTGGAATAGAATAATTTTCATTGCCTAAGATGTAATTTGTGTTGAAAATATCAAGTTAATGGATGATGAACTTAATAAATAATCAGAAATACTTTAATAATATATCAATTTATGCCTATTGTTTACAATTATTTTAAATGTGTTTTATAGTGTTATCAAACTATATCAGTGACGTGAATAAATAGTTCAAATTTTCTCTAAATGCTTACAATTTGTCATTTCATTAATTATTACGAAAATTTATCCTCGCTAATAAACACAATGTTTCTTAAAATAAACGTTTATGTTTAAGAGTAAATTATTATTTATGAATAAAAAAAATAAAAACTAAGCAGGTCATTTTCATTTAAGTATTTTGTTGTTTATTTTGTTGAAACAAGTGACATAAGCCCCAAATAAACTTGTATTTATTATTGATGGTATTGGTGTACCTGTAATGTACTTCCAGAGCACATTCTTTTATCTAGTTTTAAGTGTCACGAAAAAATATGTATGTTGAAATAAAATAATGGTAATGGTAAAGATTGTAACGATAATTATTTATTCATCCTTTTCTCTTATGGTCATTTGTCTGTATCGATAAGTTATGACGCGAGTAAGAGCCACGTATACACCAAATACAAACAAAATGGTCACCATTACAAACAGTGGAATCAATCATAATTTTCAGAATATGATATCTAGATGGAGTAATCCTCACTAAAAAGCATAAATAATAGCTTTGACTATTTGATTCACAATTTAACTGTCGAATACAAAATATCTTCTATCTAGTTTTAATGATATTAATTGGTTGAGATTAATGAGAAATTAAGCTTAAACTGTTGACCAACCTCCTTAGGTTATTATTTCCATTAGGTCGACATTTAGTGAAAGTAGGTGAGAAACAAGCTATTCGGATGTCCTAGAAAACTAATGGTCATATTTTTGTTAAGGGCCTATTAAGTCAATCGAGTTATAGAAGATGGATGTAAGGGTTGGTTTGCGCCAATTATTACTATTATAATGGGGATAGCTCCAAACATCAAAATGGGAATGTGAATAGCAGGAAAGATGGATATACAATTTTGAATTACACAAAAAAAAAAATTTCAAATATTGAACACCTTAAATTTAATTTGCAACTATACATTACGTCAAAGTTGATTTACGTAGATGCACCAATTTTTTATTAGATTGGGTTGATAACTCAAAGTAAACACTTTCAAGTGTTGATGACACAAAACTTAAGTTTGACACTGAAGATCACATCAAACTTGATTTTACGAATGTAGAACACACCAGACCGAAATTTGAAAGTTAACCAGATGTGTTGATCGATTTTATTTATACATGAGCATTCCTTTATTGTTAAAAGCACCGACATTGAGCTTTCAATTGTGAATCACTCTAAGCTTGAAGTTGCGGATTAAATTTTAATTTTAATCTGTGAATTGCGCCATGATATGCGAGTAAACATGGCACCAAACTTGAATATTTTAACCGGAATTTGCACTAACAAAACATAGAAAATATGGTTCGCACCAGGCCTAGTGTACCAACAATCTAGTCTCTTGCGAGTTTTAAATAGCAGCATCCGCAATATGCAACAGCAAGAAATATCTTATTAATCAATAAGTAATTTAATTCGATTAGTGTTGACAAACTGAACGCCTTCAATTAATTTGGCGCCAACAAAACAAGTTTATTTTTTTAATATTGTCATATCACTCGTCCAGGGTATCCACATTTAACTGTGCTATTATGGTGGAAATAAGGAAGTTATATCTGAGTGGATTTGTAACCCATTTGGCGGAGAGGGAGGGATATAAGCGCCTTAGGAAAATTACCTGCAGAAAACTTCACGGGGATTCGAACCCCAGCCTTTCCGTTGTCATAAAACCAGACCAAGTGAGCTTGACGTCTAAACCACGTGCTCACCCAATGCAGGTAACAAGTATGTTAATCTAAATATTATTTGAGTATTCAGTTTTCGTTCACTATTGTCTGTTAAACTTGTAATAAATTTGCTTTACATTTACAGTAATTATTATATTTTCATATATGACTTCATTTGCTCGATAGAGTAAATAATAGCTATATTATTATTATTATTATTATTATTATTATTATTATTATTATTAGCACCGCGTCTTACTACCCGTTCGGGTTATACGCACTTACGCTAATGTGTAATGGTAGGGTGATTGTGAGATGAAATAAAGGGCCTACAGTTTAACGTGGAATCCGAACCACGGTGGCGACCTGGCATTCCACACATTCACAAGATATCTTGTCAGAGGTGAAGGAAGGGTTTGGTAATCAGAAATAGCTATATTAATAGCTCTCAAAACACTTTGTGAAAAAAACATGTGTACCCAGATGGGATTTAAGCCCGTTCCTCCCAATCTGTTTGTTTATAATTTTAAGCTGTCAAAAAATATCACTAGTCTCGTAATCGACTTCTGTTAGTGAGACTGTGTCTCGTAACTATATCTTGCCTCTGAACAAGACTCATGCCCCCCCCCCGCTCACGAGAGAAGGAAGTTTTTCAAAACTAAATTGTATAAACTTTGTGCAAGTACATATTAATTATTATCGCGCGGCAATATTTGAACTGAGTTACATAGATTTTACCTCTGAGCAGAGACTTCAGCTAAACCGACCCGACGCGACGTCTTGATAGCCACAAGATATAATTGTCTTAGTAGAGGAAGGGAGTCTTGGAGGAGGTCATACTCATTTGGAAATCAATTTGGATTATGAACAATTTATTACGCGCACAGTTCCCTCTTCACTTGACACTTCTTTAGACATTTACTTCAATATAATACTAAGGTAAACCGTAACTAATAAATCTCAAAATATTAATACTGTAGCAACGATACTGAACAACCATACTTTTGAAATGGTCATAGGATAGTAGGGAGGGAATTTTCTTAAAAAATTGTTCAATAAAGTATATTACACCGTACCTTATACCAACCTTATTCCACCCTGTAGTTAACTTACAAAAGAATGAGTGTGGGAAAATGCAACTATATAGTATAGTTTTTAAACAGTTTGACGATTTCAGGAATACCGTCACAAAAGTTAAACTTAAAAAAATAGTCAGTATTATAATGTTCATTGGATGTTTAAATACTAAACAGAGCCTGTGTAATGTAAAAGCCTAGCAGTGACACAATTCGAATAAAAATATTTAATCCAATCAACAATCTTAACAGGGGATGTTTGTTTCCCGCCTAGAATCGACTTGGCAGCTGTATAACTTGAAATCCACTTTATTTTGAGACGGAGGTAGTTCCCAGTTGAACTGGTGTTATCGATTGTTATTAATTAGTTATAAAACTTATAATTGATAATGATAATATCTTTTTATTTAAAAAATGTTTGTAAGAATTTACCCAGCATTTTTGTAGTAATTCCCTACACTATTACAAATATTATATCGTGAATTCTAATTCACTCTCAAGACGAATACTTGAAGTTTAATGAGTTTTGGTCGCTGGTAGATATTAATCGAACATGTGTTGGTTAATATTTATTATTCTCAAATAAGCAATTATATACAATTCATGTAAAGTTACTTCTTCTTTAAAGCTCTATTGTCCTTTACTAATTATCATGCATGGGTTACCGTGGCTGCCAGTATTCTCCATCCACTCCAAGTTGCACAAAACAAAGCTATAAAGAATATATTTGATCTACCAAACTTATGCACGAGCAAAAATCTAGACACAAAAAATGGCATATTTCCAATATTAGGTCCTCACAAACTCAACATATTATTATTTGTACACTTTAAAGTGAAGAATTCCGCGAACAAAAATAACACCCAATACAGTTTACCAGACAAGATATGCTCGTGATTTATACCTAAATTCAATTAGAGCAGAGTAAAAAAAAAGTTTTAAAAGAAACGTAAATATTTTTTTAAATAAATCAATAGCTGCATGGGACTCTCTTGTATACAATTAATATTTTCTATTCTTACTATAAATAAAATTAATATCAGATTATCAATAATATCTTTCAAGAACAAAATATCAAAATAAATTAATTGGCTCAATAAATATCAAAATCCACTTTGTTTTCTAAATTTATGTAATATACAACTTCCTTATTAGCATCTATTACAATAAAATGTCCTAAAACACCCAACAGGCTTGTATTGTATCTATTTCAATGTGCTATTACCGCCCACCATTAAATAAAATTGTTAAATTAAATTTGTAAGATCTCCACTTAGAGCTCCGCTCAAGGAGATAAGATATTTCGATTGTTAACTTATAAATAATTACTTTTTAACATTGAGATTAAAATTGTAATTGTCATTCTGAAAATTGAAAAATGACACCTTGACACGGGAATCGAACCCGGGACCTTTGGTTTTTAATACGTCAATGCTCAGTGGTAAGAGGATTGGCGTACTAATCCAAAGGTCCCAGGTTCGATTCCCGTGTCCAGGTGTCATTTTGTCAATTTTCAGAATATGATATTTACATTGAATAATCCTCACTAAAAAGCATAAATAATAGCTTTGGTTATTTGATTCATACTTTATTGTAAGCTTAAATTGCTATTGTAAAACATTGATAAATTAAATAAATAAATAAATTTCTTAGTGTCTAAAATTTAGATGCATCTGAAAATAAGGAAGCATTAATCTCTAAGGCGTAAACATGCACATCAAAATAAAATAACTTCAAGAAGTTATCGTGATTTATTCGAGAAGGACCCGTTTTGTTCTAAGGACACAACGTAGCGGTACTAATGACTCTTCACACCGTGGTAATGTGTTTCGATAGCGGATCTTTATTATTACTGCACCTCGCATACAGAATTGATTGGAACATATTAAATGGCTGTACTTTGAGTCTACATAACATTGTTCTCTAGAACAGAGGTTCTTCCAACAAACCATTATCGAGGGTATTTTGAAAACCATGTATCAAATAATTTCAACGTCTTTCAAGGAGTATTTGTCGATTTCTTCGCTTCACGGACTCAAGTATTTAACAGAGAGAGGAAGGCATGTAACAGAAAGGTATTTATTGTTTATCAACACAACTGTTGAAACATTTAGACTTATTCAGTGACAGTTGGTGACTGTTTTGACTGGTGAAGCACAGTGTTTTAGCAAGGATATTTAATATATTTAATATTTAGCACCGCGTCTTACTACCCGTTCAGGTTATACGATTTAAGTACTAATTATGCTAATGAATTAGGAATTGGAAAGGTTAAATTAGAGGAAGTGAACCCGCATTTGCGTGGAGGGAGGGTGTAAAACCATTTAGGAAAAACCACCCCCAGGTCACCCGACCGAGATTAGAACCTCGATCTCCCCGTCCTCAGAAGTCGAGCTCAACACGACAAGCGCGTTAGCCAACTACGCCACCTAGGCGGGTTTTTTAAGAGAGGATGCTAAAACTATAGCTATACATAACACTTAGAAAATAACCTACTCTGCATCGAACGTGTGAATCCACAGTTATTTTCTGTCCCCTTCTGCGGATAAATAGATTAGCCCCCTTCTCCCCTCTCCCCTTATGCGGATAGATGGATTAATCCCCGTCCCCTTCTTCCAGCTTGGTTATTTCGGTACTTGATGTGACTCTTGCCTGTCTAAAAGAGAAAAAAAAAGATTGAAATGTTGTTTACTGAATATTTGTGCTCGGCTGGGGAAGTCATTGTTCTCGGTAGACGTGTTTTATCAACCTTGAAAACCACCTTCAGTACAACAAACCAGGACTCTAACCTCAATCTCTCCGTCAGCAGCAATCAAGTCTATTGCAGTCATCAAAGCAGGGGGAAAAGTACCTCATTGAAAGTAATTTTACTCCTAATTATAAACAAATTTAACAGTCTCAATAGTCCTCGTTCCTGCGAGGGAGGTTGGGACTTGAGAAAACTGAGGGTATTTTTATATGAAGTGGTTTTTAGCTACCCCTCCAAGTAAGTGGGTGTACATTTTCTCTCAAAATTTACCATGATCACCTAAATCTATAATTAATATAGATGCATATAGCTCGAACTAATAGTGAGACGTGGCGAAATAACAGTTGCAATAAAATAATAAGTATAATAAATAATATGATAGCTTGAGGGTCTTATAAAAATATTTTTTCTGTGTACTATTTGTACTATCGGTTGTTGTAAAAGAATTGATGCATAGAATAATTTCCTTTTCAACTCTGGTGAGCATCGTTCTAGTAATGATTTGTTTTTAATTCCCATGTTTATTACTACCCGTCCAAGATATAAGCATTCTAACTCCGGTAGTAGTGATAGAGGAAGATGTAGGAATATTTGAAGAATATATCTGCAATTATGGGAAGGGAGCTTTGAAACCCATTTAGTAAAAATCACCGTCACCTTTTGCTTGAGATTCTCTGTTTCTGGAATAACAGACTAAAAAATCCTAACATTAAGTCCACGTTATCTATACTTATAAAATAACATGTCCTGATTGACTGACTGACTGACTGACTGATTCATCATCGCCGAGCGCAAACTATCAAGGCTACAAGCATGAAATTCGGACTGTATATTCATTTTGTTATGTAGGCACCCACTAAGAAAGGATTTTAGAAAATTCCACCCCAAAGGGGTCAAAATAGGGGATGATAATATGTATGAAAATATGTATGAAAGTCCGTCATTTTGAAAGTTACATAAACAAAATTTTGTATTTCGGTTATTGACGTAAAACAAATAAATACGTGTTTCAGGATTTTTGGAAATTTTAATTTAATAAGGGATGAAAAAGGGAGTGAAAATTTGTATCGGACTTGCATTATTTTTAATCTGAGGTCAAGTTATGGTCATCAACGTAACGTAATATTTATAATTAATCTGTAAATACATATGTATATTTTCGTATTTGTATATAATCAACTTCCACGCGAGCAAAGCCGCGGGCAACAGCTATCTTGTCACTGATATGAGTAGTTAATATATTTATTATTAATATATATATTTATTACTCTAATAATAATAATTTGAGTATGTATTAGAGTACTTTTATAACAATTTACGTATTCTGGGTTTTAAACTGTCTTATGATTGGGGTCAGCGCATTCGGAATGGGGAGTGGAGGCTCGTCACATGTTCGACCAATCCGTGAAGGGTAGTTGTCATAGCAACTGAGGCACGTTGCCAAATTTCTTGACAGTCACTGAGTATGCTTGTATAGTAGTAGTAATGCACCAACTCCCACTATGTGGCAACTATGCTCCCCAGCCTACCCACCACGCGGATCCTAGTGCAGTTTAAAACACAGTATAGTTTCTATTTTGTTACCTGCACAGGTGGGCACGTGAACAAAGGCGTAATTTTCGTCTACTATAGTTTTCTGGTGACGGGAGATCGGTACTCGAATTCAATCGGATGCACTTAGTTGATTTTACTTTTATTTATGTGTTTTGCCACCTTTACCTTCATGCCAATGCTAGTACACTTCCTATAAACTAAAATTATACATTATTTCATCAACCATTCATAAAAAGTGTAATTAAAATATATGTGTATAGTTCGATCTGGGACTAAGATGTGGTGGAAATAAATAGCAAACAAGGGAGAAGTTTGTTTTAAAAAGTTGGGGGAAACAATGCCTTGTAATGCTAAACTTATAGTTGGGTTTGACGCGAGAAAAAAGTCTGAGGTGCATATTCGTAAAATTTCTCTAAATAGTTATGCCAAATTTCAACTTTCTAGATTTCTTTGTTTTAGGATTCTTGCATATACAAACATACATTTCGGAGCTTTTTTTAAAATTAACAATGAGCAGCGATCTAAATAACGCAGGTGCTGTAAATGGTAGATAAAATAGTAAAACTTAATTATATGTATAAGGAGCATTTTGAGGAGTTTCTGAATGCAAAGGAGAGCAGCAAGTAGGAGAAGAATGGTATAAACGAAACAGGCTGCATTCAGGGAAGAGTAATAAATAAAACCTGGAAGGATGTTTAAGAGGCACCGAGGAAAATGAAGGGTGGGAAAGCATCAATAATGAATGAGGTCAGTGTGGAAATAATGAGGGCAACAGGAGTAGTGGGACTGGAGTGGCTGTACCAAGTAATAAGGATAGTGTGGTAGGAGGGGAAGCTTTTTAAAGACTGGAATAATGAGACGATTGCCTCTATATTTAAAAAGGGGGATAGGAAGAACTGTGGGAGTTATAGGAGAATGATATTTATGTGCCATTGTGCAAAGATATATGAAATAGTGCTAAAGAGGAAAGTAATAAGGATAGTGAAAGAAGGGTTGAGTGAGGAGCAATATAGCTTCAGATCAAGTAGGTCTACATTAAACCTAATATTCGCCCTGAGGCAGTTGCAGTAACACCATTATGAGTTAGGAAAGGATATGATGATGGTGTTTCTGGACATAGAAAAAGTTTATGGCAGTGTTTGCAAAAATAAGGTGTGGGAAGCGTTGAAAAGTAAAGGGTTAGAAGATGGAATAGTGGGGAGAGGGAGAGAAATGTACAAAGGAATCGTGAGCTGTGTGAAAGTGGGAGGGGAGCGGACAGAATGGTTTGAGTTGAGGAATGGCTTGAAACAAGGAAGCACACTCTTGCCATTGTTGTTTGTGGTAGTAATGGACGTAATAATGAAAGAGGTAATAGGAAAAGTAGGGGAAAGAAACAATAGAGGGATGGAGAAGCCCCTGCGGGATAGGATAGAGAAGCCGATATTGACGTGGTATGGACTTGTGAAGAGGAGGAAAGAGAGGAGGATTCCAAGAAGGGTGCTCGAAATAGAGGTGGTGGGCTGGAGGCCAAGAAGGAAGACCCGGGGACAGGATAATTAAGGAAGTGTGGAGGATTGTGGAGAGGAGAGAAGTGGAGGAGGAAGCACGGTGGTGGGAGAACAAAAGTAAATGGAAAGTCTTATATTATAGACATACCCTGCCAGGGGTGGGAAACTGTACATGATGATGATGATGATGATGATGATAAAGTTCTGTACATAAGTTATTTGGTGTTTATAGTAGTTAGCTAAAATAAAAATCTCTCAAATATTCTAAAGCCATACAATACTCCTTGATGCATTTAAAAGTCTAAAGAAAACTTAGTAAATTTTTTTAAATGTTGTTTTATTCGAAAGCTTAGAAATATTTTGACGACACATATTTTTAAACATTTTTAAACTGTGTTGAGCTCTATTAAATTTTAGAGAAATTAAAGTTTTTGTGATGCTTATCCTTTTAGTAGATATTAATTTTACAAAATATATCTTATTACATATTCATATAATCAAATCCATGCCAGGACAAGACCACTATGGCACCATGCCTCAATAAAATGACTGGTAGCTCTGGTTGTTCTACCAATTCAAATTCTGTCAGGTCGATGTTACTTAGAATCTTGATGTGATGCAAAATAAGATGTAGTACGAATGATTGTGAAGTCTCTTTAAATGTGTATCCAGATGTTAATAAAACTTAGCTGGTGTTAATTGCTTAAAGCACTCATGCACTCAAAATGGTAGCAACTAGCTATAGATGTGTCATAAGCAGGATTGTGAGACCATGTTTCACAATTAAGGCTGCAATACGCGTCCATATTGCAACACCCTAATGACATGGGGATGAGGTCATCATGATAGTGATTAAGGGAACACCCTCACCAGGCTGGGACGTTGAGCTGATACAGCACCAACAAGCATACCTGAGTCAAAGATTCTTAAGTCCAGCCAATCACCTTTGGCCATAATCGGCAGTACCTTTAGCACTCATGGTGGGGAACGATCACCTCGTCCAAGGCACCCCTAACCCATGATTACGAATCTAACCTCTGAACGCAGACACGTGCGCAATCACACTCAACGAGCACCGACTCCTGTTAGTCGACGAAACCATCATCGCTAAGTAGCTTGAGACCCCCCCCCCCNATCCTGGTGTACTATTCATCACGGCTTCTAGGAGCGCTTTCCAAAACAATGTTATCAGCAATTTTTACTTTTTAACCTGAAATATTCTCGTATGCTTTTCAGGATCTTCTGGCTGGTGTGTTGCATGCTATCCTGGTGTACTATTCATCACGGCTTCTAGGAGCGCTTTCCAAAACAATGTTATCAGCAATTTTTACTTTTTAACCTGAAATATTCTCGTATGCTTTTCAGGATCTTCTGGCTGGTGTGTTGCATGCTATCCTGGTGTACTATTCATCACGGCTTCTAGGAGCGCTTTCCAAAACAATGTTATCAGCAATTTTTACTTTTTAACCTGAAATATTCTCGTATGCTTTTCAGGATATTCTGGTTGGTGTGTTGCATGCTATCCTGGTGTACTATTCATCACGACTTCTAGGAGCGCTTTCCAAAACAATGTTATCAGCAATTTTTACTTTTTAACCTGAAATATTCTCGTATGCTTTTCAGGATCTTCTGGCTGGTGTGTTGCATGCTATCCTGGTGTACTATTCATCACGGCTTCTAGGAGCGCTTTCCAAAACAATGTTATCAGCAATTTTTACTTTTTAACCTGAAATATTCTCGTATGCTTTTCAGGATATTCTGGTTGGTGTGTTACATGCTATCCTGTTGTGCTACAGGGCTAGTCGTCATGGCCTCTTGGAGTGCATTCCAAAATAATCTTACCAGAGATTATTATTTTTAACTTGAACTATTCTCGTGTGCTTTTCAGGATCTTCTGGTTGGTGTGTTGCACGCTATCCTGGTGTGCCACAGGGCTAGTCGTCATGGCCTCTTGGAATGCATTCCAAAATAATGCAATCAGCTTCGTGGTCGAGACAACTTACCTCGACTGGAACACGGACTTCCCTTCCTTGACAGTCTGTGATACCAGCTCCGAGAAGAGGAAATCTAGAGAATATGCTAATAAGTATGTCCAATGGTTTTCTTACTAATATACATTCGGATAACCTTTCAGACAATAAAAACAAATGATTCATTGACGTAAACCTTAATAATATTTTATTATATATGTAGTATTACTTTAAAGAGAATAATAATATTGATCAAAAATTAGAGTTGCTGCAAATCACATTACTTTACGTATTAATAAGTGAAAGTATATATAGTAACTTTTCTCTCAGTCAAATATGTCGATTCGTCAGAAAATTGGGATATACAATCATAAAATTGAGCTCAAACGATAAATTATTTGTTACTGGCATTAACAAATACTAATAATAATTGTACTATGGAAATATAAGAAAAAGTCCTTATTAAAATGGGATAGTTTTATTTCCACTACAATAAAGCTTAGCGTTGTGAACGCCACAGAATGTCATCACTTATTTGAAACACAACAAAATGATACAAATACTCACCTTCGTATTTTAATCAGACAAAAGTAAAACGTAACTGCTCTGGTTAAAGGACTGTACTTGACTGTGCCAAGTTGTTGGGCAGTGAGGGCAAGCTTGCGACCCACCGTGGAAGTGGGAGAATGTTCTCCATGGTCACCGAGGACGTCACGCCAGCTGTCCAGGGTATGTAATCCTGAGTGCATTCTTGGACAGCTTCTCTGCAAAGTTAAATGGGAAAACCATTCAAGTTGGCTATGACTGTACTCAAGCAAAAACCCCAAAGTCTTTCTTTAAAGCTATAGTTCCTTCCACGAGGTTCTTTGGGGTTCCACCTGAGTAGATTACTCAGTGACTTTGTTATTCTCTAATTATGGCTATGCGTTGTTCGTGTTTAACATAAAAAATGTTCTGTTATCTCATATGAAACGCCCCCTTTTTACTAGAACTGTAAAAGGAAGGGTGAACCTAACAAATAAATAAAAAGGTAGGAGGGCTTGGTTGAGTCTATCAGAAAGTTTGATAAGAATATACCCTATGTCAAGATAATTTTATATTTTAAAACCAATTATATTTTTATTGGTAAATAAGAATATAGATAAATAGACAGATACAATATTGAAACCCAGAAGGGAAACCACAAGAATACCGTTAGGAAAACAACTTTCGATAAGCGAATGAGATTCACAAAGGAGGCAGCTGCTTCCTTAATTAAGACAGATTGTAATAAAGACAAATTCTAATAAGGTAATTTTATAATATTAAATATTAGGTAGCTGCAAATATAAGAAAGCTACAACTTTCTATATTTCTAATCTCTCATAAAATTACGAAAATTGCAATATACATTAAATTCATATCAAACAAAAACAGGCACGGCAAAGTAAAACTTATACAAGTCTTAACTAGTCAATACTAAACTATTAAACTATGTTTCAAAATAAGGAAACACAAAATAGTCCAAAATACATTTCTCAAGAATCAACTGAGATTATTCCTGAAGGGAAAATATTAAATAACAAACATAATTCAAAGCATATTCTATACATACTAACTTTACTACTTATAAAGGCTTATTTTTTCAATAGGAACTAACCATAAGTTCACTAACATAAATCAAAATGAGTTAAAGAAATGGAAAGAAATTTTCCTGATGGAAAAATATTTTAATATCACAAACATTATTTACAATATATTCAATATATTATGTCTTTACAACATCAAAATATTTATTTCCTTAATAGGGCCTAACCAAATGTTCACTCACATAAATCAAAAGTTAATTTTCAATAGGAATTACCTAGCATTGCAACTTTGTACAGTACATTTTTCTGACGGGAAAATATTAGAATATTTTCCAACATAATAACGATACACCAAAAAAAAAATCATAAAAAATTAAGTTTATGTTTTTGTATTATGGCTCCTACTAGTATAGGGCCTTAATTCCAATCGCCGCCAAGAGTAACCTAAAAGTCACTCCGTGGTCTATATATAACGCCCAACATCCCAGGAAAGTTGGAAAGGAAATAGGAGAACGGGTGAAGAGGGTGAAACAGAATGGAGTCTCCATCTCACTCTTGCAACTCCGGTTCCCGAACATTCTGGTAGCCGGTAGATGGCCTGAGAGCCCTCTGCCATGTTCTTATTCCACCTGAAATATGCTGGAAGGATTTCTGAACATAGCCTTTCTGGGATATTGACGTCACTCTGGCTGACCGGTCAGTTGGACGGCGAGGTACGGACGAGTCGTTTGGCGCTTAGCTCGGGCACGTTTGGAGGGAGTGCGCGTAGGGTTAAATGGGTGCACATGGCGAACGGGGAGAGTCTATGCATTTATTGAATTTAGAAACCTTTATATGTTAAATAATTCTTAAAATTAAAATTATTATTTGGTAAATGTATACCTATGTTTTAGAAATCTTTCAGGATATTATTTAATTAGAGAATTGATTTTAGAACTCATCCATTATATAAAATGCTACACATAGAGTTAGGATAAACGCTAGTGTTGAATGATCATATTTAATATTCTTACAGTTGTATTTTATTTGCAATATATTAATATGGATTTTTGCTATTTAGGCTTTAGTTTGTTTCTGTTCAATTTAGGAAAACCTAATATTATTGTCGAATTGGCTCACATATAAGATCTATACTAAAATCAACTTAGCTCTGTTTGTTTTTTGTGTATGTGTTAAATAAACTATATTATCAAAGTTTAATGTGTTATACATTTATTGAATTTAGGAGTGGTAACAACACCAACACTTGTTGTTACTGCTTCACCCTGTTTAATGTCATTTATTCCACTTGCATGGCTACGGTACTTTATTTAGTTAATATTTCCAGATATAAGTTAACTATAAATTATTAAAATTAGTGTTCACAGAATTTAGGGAAATACATACAAAATACAAAGTATTCTTAAAATTCAAAGAATTTACATTATATTCGCCTTGAATTGGGGTGTACAGTGGCAGATTCAATGGAGGGAGGGGGGATGACCCCCTTCTGCATATAAAATAATCAAAAATATTGGGATCAATAATATAATGTTGTAAAGAATGACCGACTCTAACACCTCCCTCATCCAATTTCCTAAATTACCTAATCAATAACTATTTCCGCTAAGCTCTTATGTGCAGAAAAGCGAGTGACATAAAACTAAAACTTTCCACTTATTATATTTCTAAATTTAGTATGATAACCAATTGTTTCATGATTGTATTTATTATTGTTTCATGATTGTATTTATTACAACACATATTTTTTCTATTAATACCCACTAAAACATTTTAGGACTATGTACAAAGTACATATTTATTATTTTTATTTTGACAGTGACTTTATGTTTTTTTTATTAATACTACAAATTTGTTATTCAAAATTGTGTTTTTTCTCATGTCTTATTTTTATTATTATAGCTATTAATTTAAACTATTTTTTATAAACTAGAAATGTTATAATTATTAAAATGATTTTAAATAAAAATCTTGATTAGTCAAAATTATTAAATTTATACTTCAAGGAGACTTATGAAAACAGATTGCCCCCTCGACAATGCCTTTAGTGGTATGACAAGGTTTACAAAGTATTAAAAATTCACCAGTTATTTATTTATGTGTATGCTTGCTTCATTTTCACATTTTGAAATAAATGCAAATTTTTGTCAAATGTCAAATTTTACTCATAAATTATTTTTACATTTTGTCTATTTTCATCCTTCCCTGACAAAATCTTTTAGTTACAGGGCTACTAAAAATATAAAAATAATAATACTTAGATGTGTACACTTAAAAGAACCATTGTCTATACAAGTTCAGAAAGCACACACCGAATGAACTAATTTAAATAGAATCAAGTTATATTTAAAAAATAACTACGAAATATCTGTTTAAATTTGGTCTAACGTTTAAAAAAATATTTGATCTATTGTAGAAATGTCTTCTTTAAAACATAATTTACTATTACTCATTTTGTTCCTGCGGCTACATTGTGAAAAGGTTATATTCTCCAGCTAGTATATTTGTGTTCAATCAGTAGTATAAAGTTTGCTATACCTGGTCTGTCAGCTTCGGGGGTAACTGGTTGATTTCTCGACGAAGTGTCGTATCTGGGTGACGTTATGTTCAGACACGTATGGGTAGGAATAGGAAAAATGTTGGTGAGAGTGTCCCAGAAACGTAAGTCGCAGTGGGCAGAAGGATGTACCAGCAACGTGAGTCGTAGTGGAATGAGGAAGTCCCAGCAACGCGAGCTGCGTTGGGGCGATAGGGGCAGCGTGAGTTGCGGTGGGGAGATAGGGGGACAGTCCCGGCAACGTGAATTGCGTTGGGGAGGTAGGGTGATGGTCCCGGCAACGCGAGTTGCTATGGGGAGGTAGGGTAATAGCCCCGGCAACGTGAGTCGTGGTGGGGAGGTAGGGTGATGGTCCCAGCAACGTGAGTCTGGTGGGGAGGTGGAGTGATGGTCCCGGCAACGTGAGTTGCGGTGGGGAGGCAAGGTAATAGTCCCGACAATGTGAGTCATGGTGGGGAGGTAGGGTGATGGTCCCGGCAACGTGAGTCGTGGTGGGTAGGTAGAATGATGGTTCCGGCAACGTGAATTGCGGTGGATAGGTAGGGTAATAGTCCCAGCAACGTGAGTAATGGTGGTTGGTAGGGTGACGGTGGAAAGAGAGAGAGAGAGTTGAGACAATATTGCTACTTTGTGACATAAGATGATTTATTAGCTCTTTCAAACTGGTGGCAGTCGCAGTTGCAATCGCATATTAGCATGCTCTGATGCTTCCTTAATGAGAGTAAGAGAGCGAATTCCTACACATACCGACCAATTGGTCACATTATGTGGTTTTGGATACTAAAACAAACGGATTGTCGCTTTTTGCGAAGGTTCTGAAATAAATAAAAAGACATATTATTATTAATATTAGTGGGGAGCGGGGAAATTATATTGGAAAATTGAATAATGGTTTTTATAGTTACGTGTGAAGACACTACTCTACGAGGGGGGCTGAGTGTGGGCCTCCCAAACCACTGCTTGACACTTCTCGCTTATCCGAGCAGGGCTTTTGAACGTCGGTGGCATCCTTCAGGGTTGATCACATAATTGCCAAGCCCCTGGATAAGAGGATTGGTGGCACCGGGAAGTCTATCATAGAAAGACTGCACCAGCTTCCGGAAGTGTTCTTGATGGTAGGCATCCCCAGGTCACGATACAGTCACATTACACACGTGCCAAGTTTCGTCCACAATTATCCTCTGACACCTGCATCCTCTTGATATACGTGTCAGCCAAGTGTCCCCAGGTTGGTCACGCCTAGTCGATATAATGTAAAAGCTATTACATTTTTAAGTTTGCTAAATAGACCACCTCTTTTAAAGTAATAACATTCTTTATTAAATACAAAATTTTAAAGCTTACCAAAGTAAAGATAAATATACCCATTATAATGGTGTCGGAACGACCATAGGAAAAACCTAGCACAATTTAGATCGCTTTCTAACACTATGGATCAACAATAATACTATCAATGTAGGTACCACTTCGGGGGTTTGATGAAGCCTAAGTTTACGTATGGAAAAACTAGTTTTTTTTTGTAGAGTAAAAAAGTTTCCTAACGTATGGCAACTACTCGCGTGTAGTTTAAATATACTACATTAGAGGTAAAAATGGTATATTCACCATGTATTTGCACCCATATCATTTAACTTAAGTAAACTTAAGCCAAGTTATTCACTTGGTTGATAGTTTTAGTTGTTGAAATGTAATGATGCTACAAGAACGAAGAACAATCGACTGTATAGTACCCAGTATAATGGGACCACACTCACCACCTGGCTTGTTGATCACGGCATACTGGAGCACAAATCACGGCACCTTCTCCCTTCGACTCTCCACCACGGACTAAAACGAGGTTTGACCCCACGTACCGCTCGTGATTGAAGCCGTGTCCCTAAGAAACAAGTTCGACACTTGACCAGAGTAGTTTCCGGTTCATGGTCTAGACGTCTCTCCATGCTTCCAGCAGTTCCAAGAGTCACCGTCATCACCACCTGAGCGCTGCTTGTTTCCTTTTCTGGTTCGTTCTTTTCCACCTCTTTTCCCCTTCTCAGGAAACATGTTTACGTTTGTGTTAACTATATAATGGCTTGTATCTTTCACTACGGTACTCATTGTAGCACTGGCATACATAAAGGTGAGGGCTCCGATACAAGCTTAGGTTGGGATTTATTATTCAAAATTCTATTCTGATAAAATCATGGGGGG
>CABFVZ010000318.1:459796-499593 GCA_902151445.1 Timema monikensis
GGGGGGGGGGGGGTACTCTTTTCAAAATTACAGTTTCGAGCTTGCTTTAAAATAATCTTGTTTTCCAAATAGGTTTTAAAACGTGGATATGCCACGGATTAATAATGATTAAGTTATTTAGGAACCATGATTTGGATTAGGATTTATTATGTTTGAGACGCGCTCTTGCTCTTATTTAGTTGCACTGTTCGTTAACTTCAGTAATTTTTGGCAAGTTTCTAGGGCATTGGTACGATAACTTGTATATGCTTGAAAGGCTTATATATATATGTATGTATCTAAATTAAATTTTTGTAATTTATTGTAAATTGGTTGCAGATATTTTTTTTTAAAAAAACTCTGAAATGTTACCTTTTACGCCAGACGTTAAATTGGTTCAATTTAAGCTATGCTTGTATATGATGTATCGTCATCACTTTGATAAATATCTAAAGTTGTAATAAAAAACAAAAAACTATTTTCTCTTGTGACTCCTTGACTGTTGTTTAACTACGCTTCCTGGGCTCTTAAGGTGGTCACAGAAATAGGCCTATGTTAATTTGCACAAAGCATAGCATATTAGATAAATGAGTAAGCAAAACAACATTCCTAGGTAAATACATTTTTCTAGCCAGCATTTATGAAAATAAATGGTTCACCAAAAATTATTCAAACAATGAATAGTTCTTGAAAAGTCCTGAAAACCAAACAATATTTAAAACAAAGTACAGCATTATTTAAAAACAAGTAAGAATTGTTTTGCAGACACTTCATTGGTCCAAAGGTGGCTAAGGTCGCGGATGTCCTGGAGGAGATAGCATATTTCCCCGGCAACATGTATGATATAAAAGAAAGCTGCTTCGGTCGACGACCGTCCAATAGAGTGGAACAATGTCCTTCTGGTAACCTCAGTGCTCTGGTTGAAGCGGTACGTACTAGACCTTCCACCAGTCTCAATGCTCTAACTGTAACGGTACGTCCTAGGTCTCCTGACAACCTCATTTATCTTTCTGCAACGCTACAAGTTATACCTTCCACCAGTCTCAATGCTCTAACTGTAACGGTACGTCCTAGGTCTCCTGACAACCTCATTTATCTTTCTGCAACGTTACAAGCTAGACCTTCCAAAAACCTCACTGCCCCTGGCAACCACACTGCTATTACTGTAATGTTATAAGCTAGACCTCTCAGTAACTTAATTACTCTAGCTGTCGTAGTACATATATGAACTCCTAGCAACTTAATTGGCTTTTCTGGAGGAGTACGAGTTGGGACTCTAAAATAAACGCTCTGCTCTAACTGTAACGTTACATAACAGACCTCCTGACAATGTCACTGCTGCGGATCGAATGGCAAGTACTAGATCTCACGATAGAATATAGGGGAAGAAGAGTGTATTTTTTCTCTTAAAATCACTTTGACAGATAACCATACCTATAAACCGAAAATAGGATAATGGGGTGTGAGTAGTTTCAAAGTTTCGAACTCAGTGTTTATTAAAAATTTTAATAAAAATTATCATAATTGATAGAATGATTTGTAAAGTGTGACACCCGAACCTATGCCCCTCAAATTACGCCATTAACTTTGAGCGAAAGTTTCTAAAAGGCTATTGCAAGGAGCCACGTTCGATGTCTTAATACCAACGTCTCAACCACATTAAAATATCCTTAATATAGAGTTCAAATTTAGGGCTTATTAGGATATTTAAAGCTTTATCCATCAACACTGTATTTTAACAAATACTGGAAAATTTATTAATAGTTCTTTACAAATATATGCATGTAAAATATGTGGTCTTAAAACAAATCTAATTTTAATTTTTAACCACAAAAAACCTGTTATCAGTAGTTTTTATCTATATAGACTGATCTTTAATCGCCTATATAAAACAATGTTAATATGAAATATTTGATTTTTCAGATTCGAATGACATGCGAAGAAATTTTTAAAGAGTGCTATTGGGGAGACCATAGATTTGACTGCTGTGAGTTTTTCTTAATTCTACACACAGAGCTTGGCCCTTGCTATTCTCTTAATAACATTCAAACAAAGTAAGTAACTACTTCAACTAGTGTATATACAACTGGGCAGTTTTGAGTCTAAATAAACTGATTTAGATAAAGTACTTAAATAAAAAACTAAACATGATAACTATGATGAGAGTTTCTTTATAACATATATTAATATAAGCTAATGTCAGCTATAACGTGTGTGGCATGATATTTTTATATATGTGAACAAGAACTAAACATCTATACTAATATTATATTATTATTAGCACCGCGTCTTACTACCCGTTCGGGTTATACGCACTTACGCTAATGTGTAATGGCAAGGTGATTGTAAGATGAAATGGAGGACCTACAGTTTAACGTGGAATCCGAACCACGGTGGAGGCCTGGCATTCCCAACTAATATTATAAAGAGGAAAGATTTGATTTTTTGTCTTTTTTGTTTGTAATGGATAAACTCAAAAACTACTGGACCGATTTTAAAAATTATTTCACCAATATAAAGCTACTTTATCAGCGAGTGGCATAGGCTATATTTTATTTTGAAAATTTAATTTATTCTTCATAAAAATGTCGATAGTATATTATATAGTCGTTGGAAAAAAAAAGTTGTTGAAGGGAAAGTGGGGTTGGTGAAGGGGGCGGGGTGGTAGGGGTGAGGAATGAGGAATGAGATAAAAATATAGGAGGGAGGAGAAAAAGAGGGAGGGGGCTATACAGTGATGGTAGGACTGTATTAAAAAAAAGTTTTGTTTTTATATTGACATGATGGATGATTTGAAGCTTTGTTTTACAGTATTCTTTACAATATTTTTTAACGGGGAAGGGGGCTAGTACTATAATATATCAGCACTTTAATTAGGTTAATCGTATTGTGGATAATACATGTTGTAGAATAATAAGTTCCACTTTATAATTTTGTAAGTTAGATTATTAATTACAAACACATAAGTGTGGATAAAACTCAACCCATACACGAAAAACACTTCGGAGAAACGCCGTAAATTATAAATTATATATGCGGGTGACACACACGTACACACACACGTGCACACACACGCACATACACACACACACACACGTACACACACATACACACCTGAAGACAACTATTGGATAAATGCCATGAAATATGCTCTCTGTTTTTCAAAATGTTGATTTTGAAACTGTGCCCTTCAACCAAACAGAACATAGCAATGATCGCATGACCCGAAACTTGCCATATAGAGAATGCTGGAAATAACAGATTCCCTTCACCCTGCAAGGTGCGGTCACACAGTAGCCTCAAGCTGGCTATTTATACTTTCTTGCAGGTATCGACACTCCACTTGCTTTAATAGGTCACCTACTCTCCTTGAGGTCATTGACGCTGGATGACGTAATCAGAATGGTACAATCTTGACAGTGATTGCGCAACAATAGAAACTCTAAATATAGAATTTCTTAATCGCTCTCCTCCCCCTCGTTTGAGCTACTTTAGATAGAGGTCATTGACCTTGTTTGGGATGTGTCGTATGGTGTCAGTATAGCTAGCATTATTCGTAACATGTTGAGACAGGCTTAAGCTAGATCATGGGTGACGTCACCAGAATGTCGCAAGCCTGATGTGAAGTCTGGTGCCAGTATGGCGGTGATTATTTTAGACATGTCGAAACAGTACAATAGGAGTTGGTGAGACATATGTTTTTGTAAATAAATCACAATATGATAAACATATATTTATTTAGAATCAATACTTTACATTTATACATGAATGTTTCATATAATTATTGATTCTTTTATCTACAATGTCTCTTAGATGTGTTGGTAAAATGATTTTATGTTCATAAGCCAGCATGTAATAGCTCTTAACCGACAATTTGACGTGTATAGCAGTACTGATCAGATCCTCTTTTCTGATAAGTCTTTTCACAATTGGATGCTCGATATCTGTGACATCTATAGTCTCTGTTAGCGCATTCCATACATCTTCGATGAGTATGCCGATCAAACCCTTGCAATATCTGGTGAAGTGTGTCGACCACATTTCTCTATGGTAGATGGTGACGTTGATGAGGATCCATGGCTTACGGAGACGTGCCCAGCTTGGAGTCCACTTGTATGAGGGGAACGTACTCAGTATCATGTTTCTCGCCGATGGCAACTATACTGTTGCCATTCATGCATCTAAAATAGATTTCATGATTAGTAAAGATTATCTCCTGAAGAGGTTATGTGTTGTTGAAAAACGTTGATATGACCTACACCATACAGTTTCCTTCGCTTTTTTCTAGCTGGTAAAAGGGTGTAAAGTTGTTCTTGACACTCATACCAACGATGATTAATTTGGCATTGATTTTGTCCATTGGAAAAAGCGTGTGAAAATACTGGCTATGGCGGGTGTTTTTACTGGATTTGCTTTAGGCGTGTAAACAGTTTTGGGTACTTGTTGACCTTCCATGCTGTATGATAACTTCGATTGCACCCATCATACTAACAAAGATTATGGGTGGCATGCCGTCGGGACTCTATTTTATAACTCCTGCCTGTGGAGGAAGAAGACAGGGTGCACGCTGATTGGACGCAGCCACTTGAGGGATTGCAGGACGACAACAGTTTGAGGTATGCGTTGTAATATTTCAACACCCTGGCATTTGTCATGGGTCTACTTGAGGTTTGTGTGCTTCTTGTGCTTAATGAGTGCCTTGTTGCTTAAGCAAGGAGCAATCGTCTTAATTTGATTAGGAATCTTCTCTGTGTAAGATGAAAGGGAAGTCTCAGATCATGACTTCCCAGGGAAGAGAGGTGAGATGAGCGGAGAAGAGGGGAACGGTTTAGACTGGCACTGCTTGAGTTCGAGGAGCCTCGGGGGGAGGGAAGTGATTTATCTCAGGTAGGAAGGAATTATGTTTGATGAGAGTTGAATCTCAAGTAGTGGAGTGTGGGTACTGGATGTCCATCTCGTGTATTGGGGCACGGACATCTACAGTTATAGGCCAAAGCATGGGAAATGTGGCGACAATGCAAGTGGTCCGACTCGAGACCGAAGCGTGGTCCTGTAAAGCAGTTTAGTGAATGTTGTGTGCATGGTCACCACGAGCAATGTTTTTATAGAAACATGATTTTCTAATCAGTGGCGTTATTCAATCAAAATATACCTACTAGGCCTACTTAGATTTTTATAATGTAACGTTTTCAAATGGTTTTAAAGACTTATTACATTGTGCTGTGAACGCTGTGAAGATATAATTTACCATTTTGAACAATACAAACTGATATTTATTTTTAAATGCTTCCATACTACTGCTATATTTTCATTTTAGATACCTTAACACTGTTGTGTGCCAAAATGTAAAAATAATTAAGCTTCAACAAAAGAATATGTTTCTGTGTTTAAATTTCCTTACAAAGTCAAGCTTGAAGGGCAGTGGACTCAACACACTCAACGAAGTCAATGGACACCATCAGAACATGTTGTTGTTTGTACAAAACATTTCGAAAGGAAAGATTTTGTGACTGTAGAAATATACACTGACATCAATTATTGTATCAAGAAATAATTAAAAGTAAACCGACACTTTCTCCGGTGAAATTCCACGTATCTTCACAACTTTTCCTAAATAGATAGACAAACAAATCAACCCAGCTATAATAGATCTGGATCAACGTAAAACAGAAAATTATAAAAAATAAAATGAATACAAGTCAGGGAACATTTAGATAAAGACCAAGTAAAACATTTATAAGAGATTAAAGCTAGCTACAAAATTTGTGTCAGTAAGGCGTATGCATTTAAATGTAACATTTCATTTGATGACACTGAATATGTGTTCCATATTCTCAATTTTTTTCCGTTAGTGTGAAGATTTGGAATAACATGACTTTGCTAATATATGCTGGAAAAAATCAATAAAAAACAGAGTCAATACAGATAACTTCTATTAAATTGGATCAGTGGTCTCAGCTGGAAGTCATATTTATACATTATTGTAGTTTTTATGTATAAAAATATAAGTAAAACCTGTTCAAAAGTGTATGATCAGCCATGATCGCTTGTGATCTGGCATGATAAGTCTCAAACCAGTTCAAACAAGTATAAATGCGGGGGTATTTACGTCAAAAATAAAGTCAGTACTATTATAAAGGTGATGCCACTTCAAAATGTTGGTGTGGCTGGGAGACACAGGGAAAGAAAAGGGAACAAAGTTCATAACCTTTCAAGGAAATGTTGTATCAAACATATTAAAACCAGTTAAGTGGTCGTATGAAAATTACACCCAACTGTAAAAAAAAAAACTTGTGTGGTTTACCGGTATGGGCTCGAGTTATTGAAAAATGCTATTGAACTGGCTAAGTTTGAATTTTCATCTAAAAATACTTTAGAGTCAAGTGGTAACATGATGAGATCGAATTTTCCCGGAAAATGTAACAGATTTGGCTAAATTCGAATTTTCATCAGAAAATGTTCTAGAGTAAGGTGGTATCATGATAAGATCGAGTTTTCCTCCGTAAAATGCTACAGAGTTTGTTAAGTTTGAATTTTACTCGGAAAATGCTCTGGATACCATGATAAGACCAAATTTTGAAAATAAATTGTTATGGCGTTGGTTAAATTCACATTTTCCTCGGAAAAGGCTTTAAATTCAGGTGGTAGCCAAATAAGATATAATTTTCTCCAGAAAATGCTGCAAAGTTGGCTAAGTCTAAATTTTCAATAGAAAATTCTCTAGAGTCGGTGGAGGGAGTGGGTAGCATGAATTGTTCTTGGAAAATACTTTAGGATTGGCTAAGTTCGAAAATGGCCAAGCTATGAAAATGATTTAGACTTGATGGGTAGAAGAACAAGAAGAAGTTTCATTGAAAAATAGTATAGTCGGTTGAGGTTAAATTTTCCTGTCTAGAGTTAGACTTTAAGACCAAATTTTTTCCTGGGAACTAGGTAGAAGATTTTCCGTAATTCGTTTGAAAATGGTGAACGATGTATGTTTATATCAAGGAGTTTTTCACTGGATGTGAATGATAAATGAATAAAGATACCAGTTTTTTTACCAGAGAGGTTTTTTCCTTAAAGTGCGTGAAAATGTTGAATATTGACATGAGATCATAAACAATATTATGTTTCCCGGAGATCTAACTAAGGTCGGGATGGATTCATAACCGTTTACCTGTTTGTTGGATCGGTTTAATCGTATTTGATTTCCTGAAAGTTGCAACGTAGAAGGGCAGAGGGAGGCGTAGCCACACTGCATTTGAAGTGGGAGAAAAGGTTTGGAAGTAAAGGTATGCCGATTGAGCTGCGTATAACCGGTATGGAGGCTGGGAAAACAAATTTTGGAGGAGGTTTGTGGACTGTGCCGCGAGGACTTACGGGGTTAAGGGGAGTGGAACGTCATCTAGAGGACAGGAGAACGAAGTTGGAAGTCAAGGTTAGGTGAAGGTGAGCTGACCGAGCGCGTATAATCAGTCCTACAGGCAGGAGGGGAGCGTGTAAAATCACACTGGGCTGTCTTGGAGAACTAGTATGGAAGAAATTTTCACGTGGTCAAGCCACGTGCCTATGCTGATTATTATTGGTACTGGACACCGGGCTGCGCAAGTGCAGAGGAGGACATCGATCCTTCTACACCCCCAGGATGGTGTCGTTGTGTATGGCCTAGCATGACAAACCCTACATCCACACACACACACGATCCGCCATTCAGAGCAAGGGGCGGTGCTCTTGTGAAGGTTGTCACATGATACAAGTATAGGAAGATATGACATCACAACAACCATTGGAACAATCAGGAATGTCATATAAGCGCCGGGGGGACGGGAGATGGGTATCGTTGTAAATAGCTTAAAACATAACTACTTACTATTACATTTATGTAAGATAGTATAATTATTTTTTAAATTTGATCTATTTATATTTTTCTATAATATTAATTTCCATCTCATAGAAAGCTCAGAAATGCGAGAAGCATCAGGTCATATATTTAAGTAAGGAAATCATTGTAAAAAGCACTAAACTGTCAGATATGAATTAAATAATTTAATGTTTTTTGATTAATATGCTAATTTTTTCGATGAATTAGATTAAATTAGAAATTGTAATTTGGTCTGTTTTAATGCAAGGAACAAAAAGTTGCTGGATACACGATCCAACAGAACCACGGGTCCTGGAAAAATGAAGCTGGAAATGAAGGTTCCAACTGTGGTAAGTTGGCACACCTGTTGTGAAGATCTTTTAGTTTCTGGATGCACGGAATGACAAAACCATAAGTAGTTTACTATTAAGATGAGGATATAAATAAAAATTTAAAAAATGAAGATTTGTTATAGATGTTGTGAGAAACAATATGTTTCAAAATTTAGTGTCCAAGGATAGTCTAAGCTTTTAGTATGATTAAATTGAACATAAAGGTACCTTTTGTAACAATTTGGTAGAAAATTTTTTTGTAAGGAACATTAGTTTAGTAGGAACACGATTCAATACATACACATAAGTTGAGTATTGGTCCATTAATATGATTTTGTAAATAAAACACTGATTTGTCAAAATATTAAGATACATTAAGGTATGTACATTTAATATACAAACATTTAACAAAAGGCAATCTAAGGGAGGGAGGAGGGTGTATTTAAAAAAATATGTTTGCATTAAAGTAGGAAAAAAAGAGTAAATAATAGGGAAAATGTAATGAAGTTGGTTGAAATTCGAATCTTGACCTATAAGCTAACGACAACAAAGAGAAATATGAACTTGTCACAAACCGCTACGGTGACCACATGGTCTAAGGCGCTACTCTCAAAGAGTATACTCCCGATGACGGTTCTATCTCTTCTCACCCACTCCTTAGGACTTCTTCATTTGTTACCCTGTCTGTCCACCTGATCTTCTAAAGTCTTCCCTATCACCACATTAAAAAACTTTCCAAGTTTTTCTTTTATATTTTCCTGAAAGTCCGAGTTTCTGCCTCGCACAACATGCTGTTCCAAATGTAGCATTTCATCAGTTTTTCCCTCAGCTACAAACTCAACTTGCTGATCAGTGGTAACATTTTCTTGTTGAAAGCTTCCTTGGCCATGGAAATCCTTGGCTTAATTTCCTTGATGTTGTAGTCATTCTTTGTCAGCAGACTTCTCAAGTCTGTTCAATACTTTGAACTCCTAACTTCCAATTCTAACTTTCAGTGGCTCTTAATTTTAAAAAAAAAACACAGCCTCACTTTTTACTTTTCAATGTTGAGATTCATGCTATATATTCTCCCTGTCTCCACTAGCTGATCCATCATTTCCTGCAACTCTACTTTATTTTGATCAGCAATGTTATATTAAATGCATATTTTACTGTGTTGATAATGCGTCCTCCTATCCTGAAACTGGTACGTCTCTCCCGGGCTCCCCTGACCAGCTACTCTCCATACAATACAGACTGGGTGATACGCTACATCTCTCACTCCTCTTCTCGACATCCCGATTTCATATTTATTTCTCTGAACTTAAAACACACTTGCTTTTTAGTGGTCTGTTAATCTATATTAATAAAATGAAATGTTCGGTTGTGTCTGTCTGTCATGAACGTTGCGCGATATACGCTGAGGAATTAAATTTTTAAATTAGTAGCCCCTGTTCACGAATATGTGATCCTTAAAGCTTGGATTTTAAAACTTTAATTAGATTTTTTAAACTTTATTAAAAACTGGGTCAGAATATTCAAAATATAAATATTTTTATTTATGTTTGAAGCATAGAAAATAGTTGCGCGGTATAGCCCCGCGTGATTACTTCAGGCAAAGCCATGTACTTCCACTTTCTCATGAATATTTTTCCATTTTTAAGTTTATATTTCATCCTTACTATTCTAAAGGAAGAGCCTAGGCCAGGGCCCATTTGCGGTCCTCCTCCCCTTAAGAAGGCTTTGACTGTTTCCTGATTGGTAATTGAAAAAATTAGATAATTTATAAGAAATCCTTTTGATTTTTGATCACATTTACAAAATACTCTAGAATAATAATGTAAATCGTAGTGAAAACCTTATTTATTAATCAACACCATTATCAATATTATAGGAATTGTTAATATAAAATATAACTTCATCCTCCACTATGTAAGGTGGCTGATTTTGTTTTAAAAATATATTTACACTTCATAATCATATTTAGCAGATAAAATACTATAAAAATCGACACTATTCTCGTTCTTATACACCTATTTTCTTTATATATATATATACAAAATGAAGATAAGGGTCTAAAAAACATTTATCTTATTTGAGACCTTGCTTCGTACGCTCAACTTCATTGATCTCTATAATATAACTGGATCGATATACACATACACATCGCCAAGGATCAAAATGTGACGCTCAAGTTTATCGTCTGTTACACTGTGTTGGGAGAGATTTAACAGTTTATTTAAAATGTTCTTACGCGAAAACATGTCTCTGATGAATAAAAGTGTTACTGTTTGAAAATTATACCACACAAATTATACACAATGTTATCAGCCTTAAATATTAAACATTCATTTTCATAAGTACCTAAGGCGTGAACTACTAATTAGTAAATATGTTTTATTGGCAAGTAAAGCAAGAATTCCTTGGCAGTATGTGTAGTGAGAAAACTACAGCAACAAGCTGAATCATTCGGAAAATTATACCACACTTTCCTGAAGAAACATTTACATTAATGGATATACAATTCAGTTTTACGTGTAATACTGTACACATACAAATACAATCTTTAACATATTTAAATACGCAATTATCCTCAATGTTGTTTACAGTCTGCCAGACTACACTTATATTTAAAGTTGGTTATTAGCTTGTATATTGGTTTCAGAAAGCATATTATATTGAAAATTCAATAAATATAATGAATAAGGTATCTTAAATATTGATTATATTAATTTTGTTTGAATGGCAAACTTTGTGAAGTTGCCATACATTCAAATTATCACTTAGGTTATAGGCTTGTAGAGAGTATTATTATATTACAATTTTTTTTTAAGTTGGCTCATTACTTGTATATCGCTTTCAGAAATCATAATTTGTTGAAAGTTTGATAATTATAATGAAACCTAAAAACTGTTTTACATTTGTTTGAATGACATACTTTGTACTTTGTGTAGAAGTCTTACATTCAAATTATAATTTAGGTTATAGGCTTGTAGGAAGTACAGTATCTGCTAAACCCTGATTTTAGTAATAGTCCCAATCTGTAAGGCTTTATTTCGTACCAGAATACTATCATATATTATATAATATTTTGGTAGGATAAACGGCCATTTAGAACGGAAGTAGAAATTTCCTTCTAGAAGTTATTTTATCCTACCTGAACACAACTATAGGGTAGGATTCTGGTACGAGATAAAGCTTTACAGCGAACTTCCTTCAAAAATCATCATATATATATTCTTGGCTACATCAACTTATTTAAAGAAAAGACTAACCAGTTTCGAACTTTGTTATGATCTTCAAAGATTTTAATAAAATATTTATTTCATTTAACTAATCACACATTGATGTATCTCATATATTCAATCAAATTAATGAACGATGTCCAAATGCCACATTTCCTTGTATGGGTGTAAGAGCGAAAGAGATACTCGAAAGTTTTCTTCTCTCTGACACATTGTTCAGATGTCCATCCATTTATATTATAGAGATCAATGCTCAACTGTCATATATTTTATGCATTTTAAAATGTTAACCATGCGAACTCTATATATTCTACTACGAGTTAAGCTAAGAATAAGATATAGCTACTATTTTGAACGTTTGATTACTTATGCTAGATACGCACGAATGAATGTCAAATGTATTGCCTATAACTCCAATACAGCAATAGTAAGGATCTTTATTTAATACGTTACTAATTGCCATTTTATTCAATTAAAACTTATAAATTACAAAAACGCGTTAGAGACATTATTCTTACAACGAAAATACCTATATTTTGGTGAATTATTTTTAATGGCTCGTACACTTTGCTTGTAGTTTTTTTTTAATGGTTGAAGGTATTCTATATAAATATCTCCATAATTACGTTAGTAGTTAGTATTTGAAATATACACACAATTACTAGCAGGTAGCATTAACATTAATTTAATGGAAAATTGTTTAATTATTTTCCATAACTTAAAAAATATAATCGTTATAATTTTTTTTATGATTTATGTTTATTTATCCATTTAAATGGTTGTCTGCTCTCAAAATAGTTTTGTTTGAAAATGATTATTTAAAATAAGTTCCACGTCTATTCTATTATGTGCAATATTAATTACATGTAAGACTCTCCATCTCATTTTATGTAGGTTTACGTGTTATCGAATGGGGACGTGCCCTTTTACAACACACCTTGGGACCATAAGATCATCGCCAAATTGGGGACGATCACGAGAAAGAAGATAGCTATAAACGACGTCAACAACGTACCCGAAGTGAGATACGTGAGTGCATCTCAGAGACGCTGCCAGTTTCACGAAGAAAACTCCCTCACTGCTTATCCAGCCTATTCCTACTCGGCGTGCGTCATTGAGTGTCGGCTGCGCGCGCAGCTCCACTTGTGCAATTGTACCACTCACTTCTTTCCTCACTTTGGTACGTCACTTGCTTTAAATTACAATAATACAAGTTCACGTTAGAGCAGACTGAAGCACCAAAGTAGCTGACTTACGCACAATGACCAACTTTAGACTATTTCAAAAGCTATACAAAGACAGAAATAAAGGCTTTTAAGACACAACTGAACAACACACGAAAACTAAACGAATAAAATAGAAACACAAAAACCTTATGCTATACTCCACGAAGAAGAAAAATAACACAGCTAAAAAACAATGCAAATATATTTTTGAAAAAACCCTTAACGTACAATCTTATATCGGAGTTGTTTACGCATCAACATTATCATACAAAATCTCAAACAAGTCCTTTCTATACTCAAACATCTCGCGCACGAAGTCCTTATTTCAATTTCTTGCAACCTTTCCTTCCACCGGATGTCACTGGATTAATCGGACCAACTGACCTAATCTTTTTACTTATCAGAGGTACTGGCACTGTGGTCAGAATATTACCATTCATGCGTAGAATCTTATTCTCATTTTGTTGACAGGTGGTAAGGGAACAATCATCAATGATAACTGACAATCACTCAGCACAAGAGACTACTTTTGTTCACTTATGCGGATACATCCAACTGACAGATGATTATGGTATCTTTGTTTGACCGACGGAAAGCTTTATTCATGCGGACACGTCCATCTGACTAGTGACTAAGCGAACAATTTGTGCAGCGGGGTCTTCAAAGATGGCCGTCAATCATTCAGCACAAAGTATAAATCGTGGTCAATACCTTGAGATAGTAGCATTATATATCCTCGTCTTGCAAATCACTTTGTTGGTGCAAGGCTGAAGTCTTCCAGTTCTGTATCGTTAATTGATTATAACACAATGAATGTTCACGATTGGTTGAATAAACACTACAAAATCATCCTAATTATTGTGTGTTTATGTATTAAATCATGCGTATATAAAGCAAATAAGAACAACTAGCTTATTTAATTAAAAATTGAATACTAAATAAGAATTTAATCAAACAAGAGTCGAAAGAAAATATTCAAAGGTTATTTTTTTACTAAATGTTTTCACACTTTGCCCCAATGTATATGTTGAATAATTTACTCTAATCTTTATCTTCATCAGACCTACTCAATTAGTTTAATTAAATGCATATATCTTGGACGTGTGGGGGGAGTCAAGTAAAAAAACACCTTTCCCCAACTATCTTTTTAGATTTGGCCTTTAATAACTCTTATGCCTAACTTAAAAATGATATAATTTTAAAAGTATTTAACTATCATTGTTGAATGGCGCCGTATCTGCCACGGGTGTTCTTGGTTCGGATTCTGACTGGTTTAGTAATAGACCTGGTCGTCCTAAATTCTCGTGCGCTAATTACAATTGGTGCAATATTACTTTATTCGGGCCCCAAGTAGCTACGATAATACCAACGTTATTTTGTCATTGCTGATATGTTATGAAGTTATAACATATAAAATGAATACTATAGCTATTAATTGAGGTTGATTTATTGAAATATATTCGTGGTTAACCTATTGTGAAATTACTAACGCCCTAAATGATGTTTTCTCAAATCGAGTAGGATTATGTCACCTACGTATTGTTTGACTATGTACTGTACATTGTGTTTGATGACTAGAGTGCGAGTGTTCCTCGGATACGAGTTGAGAGTTTTTGTAATACTCTCATGGAGGGTTGCATTTCTTTAAATCACATTTTTGGTGCCAAAACCTCACCACCTCCAATACTGAGAGTTATTTGCCTCCTTCTGTGTCAGACCAAGCATACGTTCCCGTGGCGTCAAGCTGTCGCTTCTCAAAATCTCTGGCTGTGTGGTTTCCCTCGCCAAAGACTACTTCCAACACTGGGCGTCACCTGCTCACTTCTGTGACGATAAGGTGTCTTATTCCCTGGTGCAAATCCTTTTCTTTTTAAGTTTCTTAGTTGGGCCCTTTCCCTTGACAACGGTGGGTATCGCCTGTTAATTATGTGAAGGACAAGGCGTATTCTCCCATGGCGTTGCTCGTTCCCTTATAAATTCTCTTAGCTGGGTCCTTTTCCTTGACATTGACTACTGCTGACGCTTAGCATAACTTCCTCCCCTCTGTGATGGACAACGCGTCGTTTCCACAGGCATCGCTTCTCTTTGTAGGGAGATGTAGATTCATCGCCGCTTCTCACTAGTTGTGGTTTCAACGTCATCCATACCAACATTTATCTCAGCATCGCTTAACTTTGTAGCTGTACGCGTCGTGATCCGAATTATAGGCGTCACCACCCCTTTGACTCACCACCCTATTGGTTGTTCGATATTTTGGGATTGTGTAGGTTATTAATTTTCCGGCATAATTGATTTTCACGTGTGTTTCCTGGCTGAGTTTCTCTACGTTCCTGGTGTCGTCCTTTGAAACTGAGTTCCTCCTTTTGACTAACCAGTGTGTCACCTTGAAACATAGCCAACTCTTGTTATTGGGCCACTCCAACTATACTACATTGAGCTGTAACTTGTTGGCGTAGATTTATCTACCAACGGTTGATGTACCTCACTGTTCAGTCGGCCTTCTTTCCTTCGCACTTGCACCGGCCGCGCCACCCACCCTCTCTACTGCCTGGACCGCTCGACAGTCCCTGTCTTCGAAGCCGTCCGTGACGAGTGCACCTCTATACTCAGCGTCAACGAGAACTCTGCCTCTATTGGCTCGCGTGATGGGCACTTGCATGCACCAATGGGAAGCCTCTGTCTCTCCCATTGGACAAGGCCAGGCAGCAGTGGAGGGTATATAACACGGTGATTTCTGGAGCAGATTCAGTGGTGAGCCAACCTTGGGGAACCACACTCATACGAAAGAGCCAATAAATCGTCGTTTGCAGCAAGTGTCATCGCTATTCTCATTCCACCGCAATCTACCCTACCTCCCACCGCGACTTTACGTTGCCGGGAATCTACCCTACCTCCCACCGCGACTTTACGTTGCCGGGACGCTACCCTACCTCCCACCGCGACTTAACGTTGCCGGGACGCTATCCTACCTCCCACCGCGACTTTACGTTGCCGGGACTCTATCCTACCTCTCCACCCTCCCCCATCCACTTGTCCTCGTCATCACGGGATGGTCTACACTCGCCGCGCCGGCAAAGCCCACCGACGGAAGACCCTGGAGAAAACAGCACCGACCAAACAGTACTCAACTCGTGGACCCATTCTCTACGTTCCCGTCTACAACCACCAGACCCCCGAACACCCACACACTGCGCCCACATCTCCCAGCATCCCTGCCGCCGAGTCATCTCAGGCCTCCCCTCGTCTTCCCCTCTCACCGACCACCCGACTCCCCCCTACTCCAATTTCCCCTTTAACCCCTGAGGGCTATCATTTACATCCCCTAGCCACCCCCCAACCCGCCTACGTTTTCTCCCCCATCTCTCTCCCTTACCCCCACCCACAAGACCCACGAGACCGGTACCTAATCACAAAGGCCAGTCGGAAGCTGCAGTTCCAGTAAAACCAGCTACCTCCCTCGAAACCACAAGACATGGGATAACACGGTGTCCACTTTGTTTCCTTTGAACTTCACATTTTCTAATTTGACTTTATCCATTCAGTTTTTCTTTGGGGCTTCCTTTTTATTTATTAGGGTCCATTGAGTGATTCCTTCCATCCCACCGGGACCTTTGCATGACGCTGCAAGCAATTTTTGACATCATCCTTGCACTAGCCGTTGGATAAAATGTTATATTTATCCCTAGCCACTCAATTATTTAATTCTATTCTTGAGGATAGTGCATCTGAGCTTGGAGAACCTTTTCGGGTTTTCATCCCTTTTGTGGTAGATTTTCCTTGGTTTAACCCCCACCTTCCAGCAGATACTTTTACTTTTAGCTCTATGTGGTGGGTTGAGTTGAGAGGGTTGACGTTGGCCCCCAAACAGTCGATTTGCCTACGTTATGAGCTGTACAGAGCCTTACAGAGATGTTCTCTACTTAAGACGCTTGACGACAGACGACAGACTATGCGAATGCGGAAGGGAGGCTATCCCCGAACACGTAGTACTGGAATGTCCATTAGAGGTAAAAGAGAGGGAAACAATGCAAGTCCCATTACAGGCCGTAGCAATTTATCATATATTGGGCGATGTAGATAGGTGGGGTCTCCAAGATGCAATCGCAAATGACGTGTCAAAGAGGGAAAAGGACAGATATATAGCGGACATGAAGACTAGGAGATAGGTTAGACAAAACGAACAAACTGAATACAGACAAGGTAGTCAGACCAGTGACACTATAGAAGGTATCGACATCAGGGACAGAATAAGAAGATATATTATGAAACTGATACTAAGATTTAGATGAGACAAAACGTAGATCTTACCTGCTGGCAGAGTGGAATGGGACGAGGAACTCCAAGTCATCTGGAGCTCAACTGAGGAAGGCTTCCTTAGAATGCTAGGAGTGTAAACTGCTGAGGGACCTGAGGGAACTTAACTGCCAGTTAGGAATTAGAGTAATTGAAGAACATCAAGAGATGGAGGAAGAAAACCCTCAACTCGCATGGTCTGGCCCACTTGGTAACAAGTGAGATGCTGAGCTTGGGTGGTAAGGCTTCCGGTACGTCAAGTTTTCTTCACTGACTAGTATCAGTAGATCAAGAGACAAGGAAGGATATCGAGATGCTCAGCAGCCACCAAATTGCAAGAAATGTATAAGGTTAAGTTAGTTTTAATTTTATATTTTCTTATGTTATGTCATGTTTAGGTTTAGATCCAAGATATTGGTTTTAGCTGGAGGTAGGTGGAGCTAAATCTCCAGTAGGGTGCCTCCCCAAGTGGTGTATAGGGGGATGCTCGCCCCCGCTGGAGCTCTTGCCAATCCGAGGACTATTAGATCCGGAAGCGGTGGGACACCCAGTGGGGCAGGGTACCGGGGCGTAAAATACCTGGAGTGGACCAATTAGTAGGATAAAATTAGATGATAGGGAAATAGGGACACTTAGAATAGGAGCTATAATCAACACTAAATTAATTAATATGATTGTAAATTGGATAAACTAACAAATTAGTGGAGTTAGAGGAACAATGTAACATAGGTCCTGAGCTAAAGTCTAGGCCTCAGGACAGAAAGTAAGGATAAATAAAGGTCTGCGGTCTTACTCCCCATCTGCCATTTGATTATTACTGGTAAATCTGTTTCTTTCTCACGGGTTGTTGTAGGTTGGCTCGAAATCCTGCCGAGTCCTTCTTTCCGATCTTGGACATTCATGACCTCCCTTAATACAACAACTCCCACCTGACTTAGATGGACTTCCAGGCTGGGTCATTTGTTTCTTGAATATATTTTCCAGGCTGTGTCTCTCATCTATTGCTTCCACTATCCGGTGCCTGTGTGGGATAGCTTTAACCTCTCCTGCAATAAGAACTTGATGTACGTGCTTTGGAAAGTGATATTGTAGATTACTCGCAAACCTACATTATTCTATATTGCAAATTAAATCTTTCCTGAGTCGAAAGTTGGTGCCTGTATTCACTCATAGAGCCATATTTTGTTTTATAGGGTCCACTAGACACGTTTTGCGACTGAAACAAATCTTGATGGTGCAGTATATATTCAAATATTTTGACAATAAGACTTTGCGAGCCTCACATAACTTTCCCAATTATAGTCATACATAGATTCCCAGTGAGCAGCCTCCCTTTTGAGACCTGGCAGAATCAATTCTAATGTGTTAAGTTCCGACATTGTAGCTTATACAGCCCTGTTGATCCCTTGACGATATTGGACTATGGTCATTCACATGTTTCAATTTTTTAGTTTGGGAATTCGACCCCCTCGTATTTCGTAGGTAGCATTTGGCCTTAACCACGAAGATGTAGTTGCCCATGTACTTGTGGGAGTTGGTCAGTTTTTGTCTATATTTCCTTTCATTGTACCACATTTTAGGGGTGTTCCTTCACTTGTTATTTCTCCTCCCATGGCAAGTATAATTTTAGTTTCTATTTCAACCACACATTATTTTACTTCATTTATACTATGATTTATTTTTCTCATTTATTGCGGGTTTAAGTCTCTGAACGGGTTTTGCGAACCTTAACGTCATATACCACCCTCTACATGTCACTTCGTATGCTTTATTCGGTATCATGGGCCTCTATAACTCTTTCTACCCTACTCTGAAGAATATCATGGATTACTTTAAGTTTAATACTACCCTCCCTGAGTTTTTTAAAATTTCAATTTGAAACAACTTCCTTTGAGAATTTTCAATATGTTCACTAAAACTTCTCTGAGTGTCATTTGTGCTTTTTGGTGTATCACTAACATTTTTCTCCAATGTTTTCGCTTGAAGTGTGTACTTTACTCTCTCCATAATTTTCTTGAGTCCCTCTACGTTAATTGTCCCGTATCAATTTCCTATATGACTTTCGTCATCTATAATCAGTTACAAGGCGTGGATTGGACATTAAGATAACATGCCAAGTGCGTCCTTTGTCATGTTATTGTTGTACATTCGTTTCCTTATCTTGTCCTAATAGGACAGGGTAAAATTAGGCTTTAGACTCGGAAAACTATCCCAAACAACATATCAAAGGTCTATAAACAATCAAATTATGGAAAAGCCATCATATTGGCTACCATCTTGGATCTACTGCTGAAATCAGTAAAATGAACATATTTAATGCTACATGGCTCCGATTTCTTTCAAATTTATAATATAAAATAAAAGGTTTTTGAAGCATAAATCATAAACACTTCATTTATTTTTTATTTGTTTACGTTGTTTAGGTTTATTTTATTGTTTCCAGTGCTGATTATTGTGAGCCGATTTAAATATAATGGAAGGCTATGTAATTGAAAAAGTATCCTTTGTGACTAGAATCTATCTGAATAACATACAGTGACATTATGAATAAAACGAAGTGGGGTAATAAACAATGAAAGTGAATCAAGAGGAAGTGATATACCAACTCAAGAAGATCAGTCCGTTCATTTTAAAATACGAGAAGGTAATGTCTGGTGAAGGTAGAATAATGTGTCATGCTACATATTACTTGAAATAAATAGTAAAATATACTACTATAAAGTACAAGTACAAGGTGGTCATTAGGACTGCTAAATTATGGGTACAGTACATGACAATAATCGACGTTTAAAAAAATAGGTTTCTCCGAGCATACCAGCTCTGAAGGATATTCTCCCATACTTTGAAGCAACAGGGACAATTTATACGCGAATACAATGTGTGTACACTTCCAAAACATGCAACAGATTAAGGAGTCTCATCCAGTCATATACAGAATGTTACAAAAAGATCTATACATTGTTCGTTGTAATAATGAGTATTGTGTAGATATTTCAAGTAATCTTGTCATTGAACTGGTACTAATGAGAAGTATAAAATCAATATGAGGATTATTAGTGGAAAATAAATAACAGAGACACAGTGACAGGTACTGGTTCAATCCATGTTTCCATGCACAGAGATTAACAACGCCATTCAAGTGTTTACTAGTACCATGTATTACACTAGTAAATAACACAAAGAAGCTTCATACGCCAGTCAGAAAGAGACTGCTTGGACACAAGGAAAATCTTGATATTTTTATTGGATCAAAGCCCACTCACCAGTAATGAGCCTTTGCGCAGTTTGGAATCAGGAGTGGGTGCTCATAATAATGTCAAGATTGACAAAGCAAAAGAAGTTGGCGCTCAAATACTAAAATCCATGCATGGTAAAATATTTAGAACTATTCATTCAAGCGAAGTTTACAGGTTATTACAATGGGAATGAAGAATGTTCCAGTAGGTCAAAATGCCATCCATATTGACCTACAGTTGCTAATCCAAAGACTTAGCATCGTTTCTGTAAAACAGGACATTGATTACAGGGACATATCCAAGTATTAACTTTGTAGTTACACCACATATTTGTTTGACGACTCACTCCCACCGAGAAAAATCAAAATAAACCACATTTGGCCAATGTCATGTGGATAAAGGTGGAGCAAGGTCAAAATGCAAGAGCAGAAACAACAGTTTCCAATCTACTGTATTTACTCAATGAAGGTGAGATACTGCATCGATTATCATGGTCGTTTGCTATGAAGTTCTCAGAAATATACCATACCTACAGAAATTAAGTTCTTACGAAATATAGTAAATAGTTTATTATTGTGTTTGATGGATAGTTGGATGGTACTTTTATTAAGGACCCCCCCCCCCTTACATAATAATAAACTAAGGTAAAAGCACCTCTACCGTTTTATTATGTAAGAACATGAAATTCACAATGAAAAAGGATAAATTTCTATCAAACAAAAGGAACAAGCAACGTTTTTTTTTGCAAATGTTCTGTAAAAGCTTTGAATAAGTTGGATGCCAGACAATTCATGCACGTGGAGCTGTAGAATTTCTGATCACCCAAACAGCAGTTGATGCGTCTGAACAAAGAGATGTTGTTATTATTGCAGAATACACCAATTTCCTGATACGCCATTATTTATATGTTCAAGTTTAGAATAAACAAGTAATACTTCAACCAGAGCCAAAGCACTACGCAACCAAGATCAGAAAATTGAACATGCAAGCTACGAAGTTGACATTGGGATAACATGTATGCAATGACTTGCAATTTATTCAGGCCATTTTGGGTTGTGAGACCACGTCACAATTGTTTGAGATTGGTAAAGGCAAATGTTTAAAGAAGATAACGAAAATACTTCATTGAAGCAATTTGACCAAGTATTCAACAGTCCAACAAGTATCCAAGAAGATATAATCCCTGCAGAGAGAAAAGCTATTGTTTAGAATAAGGAGGAAATACAACTTACACATTGAATGATCTATGATAGAGACGTTTCAGTGTGAAGGTGGATAGCAAAAAAAAAAAGTCCATGCAGTTCAAGCACAGTCACTTCAACCGTCATTTGTTGCTAAATTTAATACCCTAAGAGTCTACTACATTATTATTATTATTATTATTATTAGCACCGCGTCTTACTACCCGTTCGGGTTATACGCACTTACGCTAATGTGTAATGGTAGGGTGATTGTGAGATGAAATGAAGGACCTACAGTTTAACGTGGAATCCGAACCACGGTGGCGGCCTGGCATTCCACACATTCACAAGATGTCTTGTCACAGGTGTAGGAAGGGTTTGGTAATCAGATAAATCTTTGCCGGGACCGAGGATTGAACCCCGGCCGCCAGCAAGAGTCTACTACAGAGTTCAGGCTTGGAACATTAATACATTTGTTCTTCCTAAGTATTGGGGTTGGAAATTACAGAGGGTTCAACTCCTATCAGTACTCACTGACCCCCAACCAGTACCATAAACTCTGGTGGATATGATTAGATGTAGGGCCTGTATGCAAGACAAATTGTAGTGTTTCAAGGTGCTCATGCCAAAGAAATGATTTGGAATGTTCATTTTCTAGCAGTGAATGTCAAAGTTTCCACTTCAGAAACGCCAATATATAAGTATACGAGTACGACGATGGTGTTGATGAGGAAGCTTGATGGTGTTGGAAATGACTAGAAACCAACAATATAACTAGCTGGTGTTTAATACTGTTAGTTTTTTTTAAATGAATGTACAGTAATTTAAACACTGTTACTTTGACCAGTTTAACTAAGTGATTTCAACCAATTATATTAAATATTATTAATGTTCATAACTAAGCTGCCTTTTCATTTGTTAACATTTTAAAATAAATGGAACAGAACATAAACAAAATTGGATGAAGTGTTTATGGTTCCTGGTTCAAAGACCTTTCATTTGATATTTCATATATATATAAAGGAAATCGAAGCCATATAACAGAGCCATATATATAATTAATTATGTGTATTTTTCTGATTTCAGCAGTAAATCCAAGATGGTGGCCAATATGTTGGCTTTCCCATTTTTTGATATTGTAGACTTTTAATATGTTGTTTGGGATATTATTTCAAGTTTTTTCTGAGTCTAAAGATCCTTACCTTATTTCTATTACATATTTTTTGAGGTTTTAATTGAAAATGACTAGCCTATAATCCATATTTATCCAATAAAATTTCCGTGCTTTCAAACACCTCTTAAACATATTTACACTAATTTTCCGTGGTCTTAGGTTCAACTCTGGGTTGATTCTAAGTCTTGTTTTTTCCTTTTTTCCGGTCCAAATTTATTGATTCTAACAAGCTTGTCAGTGGTAATTGTCAGAATGTACTACATATTCCTAGATAAATAATTATGACTGGCAGAACTACCTTCTTGGGTCATAAACTCACTTATTGTTGTTATATTCGTCCCTCCTTTACTGAAAAAAATTACTCCAAATAGTTTGTTGGTTGAACTTTACCGCGGGTTGCTTCTATACTGGACGTGGCTATGAATGTTCTTACTGCATCTGGCGCAACTCTCCTGCTGCGCACATTCTAGTGCAACTCTCCTGCTGCGCACATTCTAGTGCTAGTCTCTAGGGTATATCGAGGTCCAGCATCACGTGAGTGTCAAAGCAGCATATCATCCAGCATATATGGGTGTTTAAGTATAATTTTTATTTTGTTTCAATTGAATTGTGTTTACTGTTTTGTGTTTGGCGGCTTATCTGTTGTGCGTGTATATTATTACCTTTGTTTCTAACACTCCTCATTAGCATCTTGGTTTCACGAGGAGTGCTAGAGTGTTGTCTGTCATCTCGAATCGTTGTCATGGTCAGATACGAACACATTGGTCTCTAATTGAACTTTGTCTAATATCGGTCTTGAACAATAATCGTGAGAGCTTTGAAAGTAACATATAGGCAATCAGTGTGCAAATGTGTTTTGTCATCCAATCAAACTTCATACGATAATTTTATAATGTAGACCAAATGGTAATTATACCAAATTAGTAAAAAATAACAACTTTAATGAATGAAATGTATCACATTATTAAATATATATATTATGTCGTCGCGAACAACAAGCTCACTAACATAGAGAAGGTGACCTGGTGGTCTAGGGGTAAGGTGTCAGACTTCTGTGCTGGCGGCCGGGGTTCAATCCTCGGTCCCGGCACAGATTTATTTGATTTCCAAACCCTTCCTTCACCTCTGACAAGACATCTTGTGAATGTGGGGAATGCCAGGCCTCCACCGTGGTTCGGATTCCACGTTAAACTGTAGGTCCTTCATTTCATCTCACAATCACCCTACCATTACACATTAGCGTAAGTGCGTATAACCCGAATGGGTAGTAAGACGCGGTGCTAATAATAATAATAACATAGAGAAGTAGACTATGAGAGTTATTTAACTTTTGACTCTAGATGTCAATACGACATGTGACTTGAAAGGACTCGTCTGCATATTGGGCAAATGGGAAAGATTGAACACTCTGCAGCCCCATTGGAGTATGGAAACAAATCTCCACTGTGACTGTCCGTCAGGATGTGACGAGTTGGAAATAGACGTTGTTTTCTCCAGTTTAGAAACAAGGTAAATATATGTACTGATAGGATTACGTGTTGTACAACTCTTTATTTTCTTTTTGAAATTAATCCATATCATATTTTCCCTAGTTGAACTCCAAGTCAATTTTTAATTTTATAATAAATAATATTATTCAATGAACCTTAAAAGGTATCAAATACATTTGACCTGACTCATTTTATTTGTTCCTTTTGTCAGGTTGAATGGTTAACTGAGCCCAATCGTGGTGGTATTCAGTATTAGCATTGAATTATTATTTATCTTCCCAATTACGGAGTGCTCTCCATCACACTCTATATGAATGTTGCCAAGAGCAAAATAATAATTGGTCAGGGTTTTTATATTAGTAAATATTTAAGATCCCCCTTAATTTCCATTAATGTGAATTATGAGGTTTTGACTGCTACAAGTGTCCGAGTTCCCGACAATATCCTAAACTGACAGACAAATAACTTTTTTAAATGTGGTTGTATGCACACAAATTGATTCAATTTATTATATTCTTGGAACATACATTACCAAATGCACTTTTACTATCGGATACGTATTGTAAGTCCTAAAATATTGTGTTTTTTAAATTAAATTTGAAGAAACACAATCGTATTTCAGTGCTATTTCTGGGGTAAATTTGTCTCAAATCAAATGTATTCTGTTTTCCAATTAAATTACTCATGTATGCTAATTTTTGATTAAATTCATCATGCCGCAATGAATGCTACAGTATTAATAAAGCTCACAAGACAACAAAGGTGTTTGGAATTCAAGACGATAGATACAGCTAACAAACTATTTGGCATTAGTATTCCATTACATAGGGAAATCACTTGTTGGGGAAAGAGTGTTTCGTCAGTTATGTGATGAATTAACTTTCTTCTCCTCCAAATAAGATCAAAAAGGGAAAGGGGATACAATACACAATGCTATAGCTAGCTTAGTGAGGAAATTAGTTTGTCTTGGGCCTCAAGCAAAGATGGGGGGATTTTAGATAAATGCCATGCAATTTTGTAAAAACAAAAATAAGAAGCTCTAGCCTGTGACTTTTTAATTCAAACATAAACGTAATACCCCAATCTCTCTACAGTAAAGCACAATAATATTGTAACGTGGGGCGCACGTGACATGGGAGGGTCACAGGCCGTTCACACGTGAAAGTGTGAACCACGAGTTCTTTTAGAGATATTGGGGAAGGCTGCTGACCAAACACGAATGAAAATGCCCACGGAATATTCAAGGTTTTGATTATTAAAATTAACACTTACATACACACTCTGATTAACTGTATATCTAAATTAATTATAACTAAACAAGTAATTAAGTAAAATAAAAATAGCCTTAATCAAGTCTGTAACTTAATTAATCTAATAGAGCACACAGAGATGTAAGTAAATTGAATAAACAAATTAACAACTATAATGAATGTGGGGAATGCCAGGCCACCACCGTGGTTCGGAATCCACGTTAAACTGTAGGTCCTTCATTTCATCTCACAATCACCCTACCATCTCACATTAGCGTAAGTGCGTATAACCCGAACGGGTAGTAAGACGCGGTGCTAATAATAATAATAATAATAATAATTTTAATAATTGCGGCGTTTCAAACGAAACTAGGATTATCTCCAGGCGGCCCATTACACCCTTGTAACACCTCCGAGGAAGGTTCTTCGACGTCTTGATGTTCTTATCTTCCGGACCAAAGACGTCGCCTGTTTTCCTATCGCCGCGATGTTGTTGACATGTAAATAAGAGACGTAATCTCCCTTCTTTTTTTGGCCCCGCGCCACGTGGTGTGATCTGTTCGCGGTTGGTGGTCGTGGTGGTTAGACTTTTACCGATAAACCTGCGGTCCGATTTAACAACGACGCATTTCCTATTTTATAAAAAAAATAATTCACGACAAGACTTATGACGTCGATACGAGGAGATAATTCTTAGTCCACTTGTCGATTACTTATAAGTTATTGTTTCGTTGTTTATTTGAATAAGTAATTAATTGAGGATTTTTTTTAAGCAGCATGTCTTACTACCCGGTCGGTTTATACGCTTATCTACTTTTTTTTTATATCCATTACTGTTTCCAGTTTTTTATTCAAACCATATATTTTCCATTACCGGCTTGCAAGGGCTGTCGTAGCTTCATATGTCTAATAATCTAACATAGGACTAGGATAGGCACAACATCCAGTCCCCAGACGGTCAATTTATCAATGTGAAAGGGTAAACTCGTATTTTTTTCCCATGATAGGAATCAAACCCGGGACCCTCAGCTCAGTGGACCGACTGAATTAATGTGTCGGACACGCTTATGTACTAATTACGTCAATGGTTTTAAGTAGTTTATATTAATAGGAAGTGTAGCCGCATTTTCGTGGAGGAAGAGTGGGAAATCACTCTCAATACACCCGACCTATATTCTAAACCCCGATCTTCTCGTCATCGGTAGTCTAGTCTAACACGAGAGTAGCGCGTTAGATCACGCGGCCACCGAAACGGTCTTTTTTTTGTTAGTTTTTTTTTCTCTCTCGTATTTTGCTTCTTACCACAAGTCCTCAGTATCTTTTGGTCTATATTTACTGGTTACGGGAAGGGACGGGGGTTCTAATCTTAGCAGATCGTACCAAATTGTTCTTTTTTTTTTCGTATTTATTGTTTAGCATCGCGTTTCACTAACCGTTTGGGTTACAAGCAAAATTACTAATTATCCTTAATGTGTTAAGGACAATAAAGGTTTAATTTAGAGGAAGTGCACCCGAATTTGCGTGGAGGGAGAGGGTAGGGAAAACATTTTGAAAAACCCAACTTAATTACACCCGACCGTGGGGTTTCGTGACCCCATCTTCGCGTCATCCGCAGTCATGTATATAACCAAAGTGGGTCCTCCAAAANTCAACTTTCTTAATTTTTCCAGATTCAAATTTAAAAATGAAAACATGTACTCCTGTTTTTTAAATGTACGTCAATGATCTTAGTTAATTATTTCACTTCTTTGTTCTTAAAACAAATCTGTAAAAAATGTGCATTTTAATTTTTTTTTCTATTTTATTTAAGAGTGACCGGATGAAACTGCTTTGGTTGTTTTTATATACGGTGGTAAAATTCTTTAAAATAATAAAACTGCTTTATTATTTACACTTTATTTCAAATTAAAATTAGACATACAATGGAAATGAAACGGGGGCGATGGTGTTAGTCAACCTCCAGAAAGGGGAGACGGGCCACAAAAGGTTGGGAACCACTGGTCTATAACCACGAACTGAATACTCACGGCTATCGCTGAGCGTGTTTATATAGGGGTGGTGACAGCTAAGGGTCTCGAACCCTCCATTTCTAAAATTAAAAGGCCAGAATAAAAAGGATCCAGACCCCTGCAGACGTGTCTCCCTCCGTCCTTCCTCCGCACCCCCTCGGCCCCTTTAATCCCCCAGTCAAGTGAGAAGGTCGCTGCCTACCTGCTAGACAAGGAGGGAGACAGAGAGAACAAGGAGCGCAGCCAGGGTAAACAATGAGAGCACGCTGGTCCCACTGTTAAACACTAATCTTGTTATACCATGAAGTTGAGGCAGGCGTATTGGTCTAGAAATCAGCATTGCTTGCTACTAATCTTGAGGTCTCGGACTCGATTCCCGGTAATACCATAGGTATTTTTTCCGAAGGGGAATTGTTCTTATAGTTGTCATGGTCTGAGTAATTATGATTAAGTTAGTATTAATACTTCTACTGGCACCACATAATCATCATTATCATATGCCTACATCACTCTTTTGACAATTAGGAATCTTAGTACTGACGAAAGTTGACACATAGCATTTATTTGCATTAGGGTGCCTAAACAAGCTTTTCTTGCAAATTGAGAACCCTATGAGTTATTTTAGCTTTGTCACTACACTTAGGACCCATTATGAATATATTACAGTACAGTAGATTAAAGAAAACAAGCACGAATACAATAATTTGTATGAATTAATGTGTTTAATCACATATATAAGAAATTAAATTTGGAACAGTACAAAAAGCTGCAGACCGAAGGACTTCTATTCAAAGCCGCTGTGTGGCGTTGAATTTTTTGCTAAAACGAGTGAGCTTGAGTTTTTCCACGAAATGACGTCAATCAAGACACATTATAACGGTCATTTATTGGGAAAACTTCCTCGTGACATGTGACGAAATGTGACTAAATAGCGGGGAAAGCGACGTAATTTAGAAACTTGACTCTAATAATTGAAAACCGATGAAAGGGCGAAGCTACGAAAGTCAAGTTATGCCTGTTTTATCACATCTTATCGGGCCGAAGTAACAGCACCTATAGTATGATTTTCATCGAAAGAACAGTAGGAGTTAGTTACTAAAGTTACTAAAACAATTTTAATATATTCATACACCAAGTCTTGTTATCTGCAGCGGTCATTTTTGATAGATATTATCAAGACCTTTAAAATAACACAAATAATATAGTAAAGTGTTATTATTGTTGACCGCAAAGAAATATGTTTAAATTTCCTCTACTGTTTATTGTTCTTCCAAACAAAATCAGGATATTGTAGTGTCCCAACCTCAGTAGATGGTTACATTTTTTCCACTGCCATTAGAGGATCACGAATGTCTAGCCAACAAACCATGGTGGCATATATATATATATATATGAAGTGAATATTTCTTACAAAATTTGTTTATTAGGATAGCATCATAACCGGCTATCATTATTTAATTTTATGCTTGCACTATTCTGGTCTTTTGTCTTAGGAAACCTAGAAATTTAAGTTCAGTGGAGATTGAATTGGGCCTTCTTCCTTCCGAGCGATACAAACGTAATGTGGTCAGAGGACCGCTCGACTTAGTTGGTGAGTCAAATGGGTCATTCGTCATACTCAAATTTGGCCTACTTTAACTTCACAACCATATTTTTAAATCAACACTTAATCATTTAATATGCCGATGACAAATAGATCGGAGTTAGAGAGTGGTTTTTCCTTAATGATTTTACACTCTACATCCATTAAAATGCGGGTACACTTCCTCTGAATTAAACTTTCATCATTTCTACGTCATTAGCGTAGTTAGTACATAAGCGTATAACCTGAACGGGTAGTAAAAAGTGGTGCTAAAATAATTAATTCAATAGATTAGTTAAACCTTGCAGACTTTTAAGAAAGTAGTGAAATCTAGCTTTGTTGTATTTATTTAATTAAGTAATGTAATCTTGTGTAATTACTCTTTAATATATGATGTAAAATGTTTGAATGATATTATTATCGGTGCAAAATACACTAATAGTTGTAGAAGCAAATTTAAATACAATTTCTTGGTGAAATATTTGTGAAACTGAGATTAAAAACCCGTTTATATTTTGTTTATTCTTCAGTCTCAATGGGAGGAGCTACAGGTTTATTTGTCGGTGCGAGTCTTTTAAGCTTCGCCGAGTTTCTGTACTACTTTACAGTTCGTCTATGTGGGACCATGCGCATGCGCTGACGGAAGAGGACAGGTCAACCTGCTTGTTCTTGTAAAATCACTCACGTTTGTACCATCATAAGTAAATTATATGTAATATTCACTTAAATTAGTTGTATAAAATCTAATCAATTATGTATATGTATTTTAGCTAAGAGGAAATATGTAAAAGTAATAATGTATTTACAGTAATTATTATTTCCATTGTATAGTGAACAAATAAAGTAAAAAGTGAACGCAATCCAAACTATAGGTAATTATGCTATGCAGTTCTAAATGAGTGTTTGTTTGAGTGTCCGAGCTTATCAGGTAAATAGGTAAATATTTTAGATACACAAAGGACCTGAGATAAATATACCCTAAGCTTTTCATTTGATTTCTTAGAATCCAATTTTTAATTAATTTAAAAAATCTAAAAAATAATTTCTTAAAATTTCAGCTTCGAGGGGCACAAGTTTGTGCACAGGGCCGCTCATTTTAAAATTTCAGACCGTTGTGTGAGGTAGTTATCGCTCAACGCTCATGACAGACAGACAAGACAAACTCTTCATTTTATTAATATTGAAGAGTTATAGAAATATTCTTTTACCACGATGGGAGCTAATTGATGTGTTTCTGTTTAATTAGCTGGTAATTGCCCAGTGATCGAGCACTAATTAAAGCGGTACGGTACTTTGATGATATAATTGGTATTTATAGCCCTGTGATTGCGCGACAATTGTTGAGCTCTTGAAATAATACACAATTATTAAGTTAGATGTGATTTTATTTTAATGTTACTATTGTTTTGATCGTAAAACTGATCATGTTAATAATTTCTAGACGCGACTGATAATGAATGAAAACGCGTACGAAGCTAGTGAGCCACTGCACTTCTGACACTCTGTGATCTACTGACACTACTCTGACACTGTCCTTCTGGCACTGCTAGTGATTTCACCACGGCTAGTATATATAACTCACTTCGAAAAGAACACTAGAAGAATTTGTAAAAAATTAAAAATACAACAACAACAAAAAAACATCTCGTTGTCAGTAGAAAGACCGAGAGCCGGAAGCTGCCTCAAATTACCTTTTAAAATCTCTATTCGAATTTTCCAGAACAGGAAGTAATTATTTAAAAACCTTAAATTGTCATATTGACTCACTGAACGTCGCACTCTATGTGACGTCACTGTCAGTGGCTTGTGCCTTCTTAGAAGAAGAAGTGCTTTAAGCGCCACGTAATATACTATAAAGTTCAAATAAAATTAAATATGTTTATAAAATTAGGACGATATTATTGTCAATGCTTTCACATATTCTTCAGGGGCAAGTCAGCTACATTACAATATAGATAGGGAGAACAAATGCAATATTTAAATTAGTTTTAATTTAGTTTAATTAAGATAGCGATTATTAAATAAATAAAAAGGTGTTTATTTTTTAAACGTCAATTTATATTATTATGTTTTAAGCCAACTTTGTAAATATCTGAATGTTTCAATAATAATTAACATTGGTAAAAAGTAGTCGTGCCTTGAGGAATGATGTTTTTCAATATTTTATTTTGAGTTAAAATAATAATCCTGGATTCATTAAAGAGGGGAAATATACTCCAGTAAAAATATATAAATGGCGCAACTTTGCTCACAATATGCTCCACAAGACCCACCTTTTTTTATTTATATCATTTCTATTTTCACTAAACAAAGATCAAACTGATGGCAAGAATTATGGTGACGTCATCTTTTACAGTTTTATTTTTGACAATTCATGTGAAAAAAAAATTCCGAAGTTAATGCTACTTTATCTCTAATGAAAATGGCAGAAAATAACAAATGTTGTTAAATATTCTTCTTATAAGCTACCTGTACTACCTATTCCCACATATATGATAGCTGCCCTAATGGGGTACGGATGAGGAAGAAAGCATGTTTGGAGGTAATGTACCCGCATTTTCATGGAAGAAGATTAGTAAACCATTCAGGAAAAAACCACCCTCAGTAGATCTGACCGGGATTCAAACCTTATGAGGTCGAGTATCAAATAGCTCCCACTAAAGTGACACGACAAAATCACACATGATTTGGCAGTAACATGGAAGAAGTAGGACCGGGACATGCAAGTGACTCAAATCACACCGGAATGATTTAGCAGTAATTCATTTAGTAATAATGTTTGACTCTGATGATGAAGATGCTTTGGCTTTCTTTCATTCTTTCTTTATTTGCACCACGTCTTACTACCCGTTTGAGTTGTATGCCTGTTATTCCTTATTGAATTTTGTCAACGATGTTATATATAATAATTATAATCGCGGTAAACGACGCTTTTGGTTACCTCCTTTTTGGCAAGCAAATGTAAATAAAGTGGTGCTTTAGATGTTTAAAAGAGTTAAATATGTCTAAAAAAATTTCAGCAGTCTTACACAATGAGTAAAGAAACATTGATGCGAATTAAATTGGTCCGCGACAGTTAATGTCCACTCCCAAAAATAAGGCCAAAAAGAAGTCAGGAATGCGTCCTCTGAACCACCGCGACCGGCAGGCGCCGGCACCAGTGATATTTCCACCTCTCAGCAGAGCGCAGTGCAATGAATTATACTAAAAACACATTATAAAAACCAGGAATAATCCATGAAATGATGTACCCATAAAACATCCGGGTCGATCTTTCCACCACTCTCCTTAGTCATATAACGTTCTCTCACACTCTACGCCCTTACACATCTCCTCCCCCTCACGCTCCCCCCCCCCCCCCCCCCACNGGGGTCCGCTAATACTTAGAAAAACCAAATGTTTAATGTTTTTAGTCTTACTACAGTTTTAATTGTATATGTCACTAACCAAATATTAGCTAATTAATATTTTAATATTCACCTTCTAGATACACCGTATAAAATTTCTAAAATTGTAAAATTTGTTCTGTAAACATTTCAAATACTGTACTCCCTTTTCCATACATTCACATGATATTGAAAAACAAAGGACGTGACTAGGAATGAGACGAGTAATCGGGGTCCGAGAAAATGAGGCAAAGATTTTTGCTACCACCTGTAAAATTCTACTTGAGGAATCACCCTAAGAAAATAGCAGCTTAAATAACTCGCCACCCTCTACCCTGAGATGGCACTCAAAGCATACAAACAAAGAATACAAACTTCTAAACTGATTAATTTATTAATCATCATTAATTGGTGACCTTAAGACTCAAAATCAAAGAATGTGTCTGCCCTCTATTTGCCTTTTTAAAGAAAAAGTTGAGCGTTTAGTTTTTCTGGATTTCAAGTGATTTTTAACAAAATAGAATGCAGTATTTCCTGTTTAATCACTTTTAAAGTAGGTATATATATTTTTATTACTTTCAATTTACCTGTGAAAGTTTTGTACTGTTTTAAATATAGTTTTAAACATATATTTTTCCTTGTGCTTACATTTAAAAAAAATATATAGCGGTGTCAAAGGAAGTACTCACCCTGGCCGCAAAATACTTTAGGTACGCTTCCGACCCACCTCGGTGGAGTAGTTAGCTGACGCGCTATTTTCGTGTCGAGCTGGACTGCCATGGACGAGGAGATCGAGGTTCGAATCTCGCCCGGGTGAACTAGGGTGATTTTTCCTAAGTGGTTTCCACTCTCCCTCCACGCAAATGCGTGTTCACTTCCTCCATATTCAACATTCCCAAATCCTAACCCATTAGTGTAATTAGTACTCAAGTGTATGACCCGAACGAGTAGTAAGACGCGGTGCTAAGTTTAAGATACGCCTCTGAATACAATCTATATTTTAAATCTCAGAACTTTAAAACTCACACGATTAAATTAAAACCCAAATACACTGTTTTGGACATCTGGGTGTGCCTGGGGCTTTTCTAAAAGGTTTACTACTCTCCTACATCCAAATTTGTATATATTTACACATTTCACTTTAGCTTAATTGAAATGTGTGATAGTTAAATGTATATTACAATGGGTTTTAACTGTATTATACTATACTTATTATTATTTTACTAATGCTCTAAGGAATATAAATAAAGGTACCTACTTTATAGTAAAAATTTATTTAATTTACATTAATTAACACACACGAGTGTTGCAGACTTGAATAAATAACTATGTTAATGGGAATTTACAGTGAAATTCTCCAAAGTTGTAAAGGATAAACGATTTTAAAAGAAAATTTAAAAAATAAGTATCTTGAAACAAGGCCTCGAACTATTATTGATAAGTAGACGATACTATTACAAAAGTTCCATATTTCAGCTTAATATAACTTTCCATGAAAACATGTTGATTAAGGGATGTGAGTATAAAGAAAACAGATTGTTAGATTGTTGACACTTGATTGTTGGAAGACTAGAAGAGACAATTCTATGTAGCAACCAAATAAGAAATTGGAACTTAGTTACACGACATTGTATCTCTGTAAATATTAATTGTGTATAAACAATACTTTTGATAATATATCTAATACACTAAAGTAAATCTGTGTTAGTTTAGCAAAATGTTTCAATATAAACAGACCCCTAATCTCTTTGGCATACTTGGGATACAAAAGTAACTTAAGAAGCGGAAGGAAGGAAAAACCACTGAACGATTGTTTTATTTATATGTGATTGAGTATTTTGTTGTTGTTGACAAAACTCTCAAAATTAAGCGCTTATCTATTTGCAATATTTTATTTTCAATGTGCAAACCCAAGTGCCTGAATGATACAACCACAAATTATTATTACATACATAGAAATGCCTTCAAATCTTTTAAACAAAATTACAAATATGGCACAAGAGATTCTTATAACTTAGTTTCGTAATTTTATAACTTCTGACATAAAATGTGAAACTACCGTAAAAGAGCTGTAACGGCCGCTATGTTAATTTTGGAACATGTTTTCATTCATCCGTGTAATTTACATCAAAATGTAACATACGTCAGGAGAATAAATACCACACACCAACACTCGTAAAAGAAGAATAAAAAATTCTTGTCTAGAAGGGGCGAGCATAGATGGAGCCACTGGACGTGTGTATGTTAACCGAAGCAGCAGCCCAGTCGCTCGTGGTGTGCGGTGGTAGTAGGGTCGATACTGCTGAGTAAACGATACGCCTCGCCTGCTTTAGCGCTAGTATCGCATTCACGCTCAACTGCCGCGTGTTTATAAACTTCAGTTAATATATGACGCAATAATGTATTCTTCAAAACAGTGAAAACTACTTTTCCCATAGTTTGAAAAGTTTCGAATTACGAAATTATCGAGATGAATGTTGTAAATATTCTTTTTTAAAGCACTGAAATAGTATAGTTTTGAAAATGTTCTTTTGCGAACTCCTAAAGTAGCAAACTTTTAAAATTTAAAAAGCAGGCTACAATCATAGAAAAGTGTTCGTAAGCGTAGACATTCTATTTTCAAATTTTACCAATCCTTGTCGTCGCAATGACTAAGTGTTGCAGAAGTGTTGTTAACGCTGCAAGGACAGCAATAAGTGGTTTATGGTTGTTTAGTGTTGTTCTGACAGTGTATTTGCCGTGTGTTACTTCGTTCAACGTGGACACGAAAAACTACGTGAAGCACCGCGGAGTACCCGGCTCAATGTTTGGTTTTACCGTCGCTGAGCACCGAGAGAGAAGTGAGAGCTGGTAAGTTTACTCAAGGTCTATGCTTCTATTCTCTACATCCACACTTTCTTAGATATATAGAGGAATACAAATACCTCGTCAAATTTAATTTGCACACGTGTTTAATTATTGTAATTGCGGAACACACTATTTTATATGCATTATACTTCCACCCGATCATAATGTTGTTCGTTAAATTAACAGTAATCAAATAATTATTATACCCTACCATTACGTTTTAGAGGCTTCACATTTCTGATTACCTAATATTTAATTTGGCTTATCCGGCTGTTATATTCTGAAAATAGAAAAATGACACTAAATGACAGTAAATCCTCACTAAAATGCATAAATAATAGCTTTGGCTATTTGATTCATATACTGTTAATGTGTTAGGGACAAGGAAGATATAATTAAGAGGAAGTGTATTCACAATTTCGTTTGTGATCACAAGGGCCCCATTGAACATTAAAATACTGAATGAGACACATTTAAAAGAAAAATTATTTATTGCCATTACCTCAAGTAAAAAATAAGTTCAACGTGGTATTTTATTATTAAAAAAATAAAAGAGTAGGTCGTATATGAAATATATATATTTATCACAAACCCTTGCGAAACTTTCGCACGTTCAACCTTCCCCTCCCCACAAAAAAAAAAGAAAAGATTTAGCCCTTTTGTTGGGTTGTTGAAATTAAATACTCAGCGAAGTGTATACACAAAATAGCAAAGAGAGTTTATTTTCGATAACTGATACAAAAATATTGTTAGATTTTTCTTTTAATATACATTTTAAACAAACAATGTATTTTAACGTAAACTGAGGTTGTTATGTCGGACGTCGGTAAAAAAAAAATCCTTTCCACTGATACCTTTTTCATCGCTGTAGGCTTTGTATTAGTTGAGAAAAGGGGATGTTTACAACAGAAATAATATATAGGATTTTTAGCAAATGTTTGAAACATTATATTTGCAACAATGATGTTAATGTCGTGCTAAAGTCAATTATCTTTGACAAAATATGCCAAGATCTCGGGTATTTGGTTTGGGTAGAGAACGTTAATGGTTCCTTTTGAGAAAATAATTTTCTTACAAAAAAAAATCTTGCAATGTTATTTATTTTAAAAGACACGGAACTTTTTTTAAATATTTTGATAGGTTGATTAGCACAAGTTTGACATGCTGGATATATTATGACAGTGTTTATATAAAATGAAGATATTTGTCTAAAAAATTAAATATTGCTTCAGTAGCACTGGTTTAGTTTTCTACATTTAGTAGTATACGATCACTGAGAACACAGATCGAGAACGATCATTTAGAGATTACTGCGAACAACAAATCATTCGACAAAGTTAATGAGTTTAAATATTTAGAAACAGTTTTAACTATAAATAACGATATTAGATTGGACGTTAGGAAAATAGTACAGTCAGGAAATGCATGTTATTATTCGATTAGTAAGTTGTTGACATGTCGCCTGCTGCCCAGGGAGGTAAAACTCAGAATATACAAAACAATTTTACTGGATGTTCTCTATGAGTGTGAAACGTGGTCTCTTATCTTACATGACGATTTTTTTTAGAGTGTCCTAAACCAAGATTCATAGGAAAATATTTGGTTCAAAAAAGGACGAGACTACTGGGGAGGGGAGGTTACATAATTATGAGTTACATACCCTGTATATATCACAAGGTATTGTTTGGATAATCAAGTCTTGTATATTACGGTGAGCAGGACATGTAGCGTGAATGGGAGAATCTAGAACCTTTCTCGGGGTTTTGACTAGCGAACCCAACGGGAAGAGACCATTGGGAAGACCTATATGTAGATGGGAGGATTACATTACATTAGGGGCCTACATTAGACTGGACCTGAAAGAGATAGAGCGTAATGAGGTGGAATGGATGGAACTTAATCGATATAGGAATAAGTGGCGTACTTTTGCATGTGTGACAATAACTTCATCTGAATACAAGAACTAGTGCACACACAATGTAATCCTACCTTCAGTTCACTACAATAGGCTTATAGTAGCCACATACCCAGGTCATCATTAGCTCTGTAACGAACTAGTGCACACACAATGTAATCCTACCTTCAGTTCACTACAATAGGCTTATAGTAGCCACATATCCAGGTCATCATTAGCTCTGTAACGAACCTAAAAAATACATATTCAATCAAAAATCGCTTTATATGATCATTTCGGATTAAACAATATTGTATTTAAATTGTTTTAAGCGTCTTTATTGGTTATGTTAACCGTTTACATTGAAAGTTGCAAGAAATATTCCAAGATATTTACCTTTCTTAATAAAAATAAGAATTTGTTTCAAAGTGTTAGTGATGAAATTAAAGGTTAGATCATTGCACATTCTTCATTCCGCCAGATACCTTAGCTCACGCGGTAGCGCGTCTGCATATTGAACCAAACGTCCCGGGGTCATTTCCCGACAAGGCTGAGAAATATACTGTAGGCCTACCATTGGTCAAATTGGGGTTTCCTCTTTCTCAATGTTGAGTTAGTAACGATTGGAGGACTTGGTATGGTTTGTGTCTATCCGGGAATTAATTTAGCTCATAAGTCGTGTGCTGATATTATAATTAAGGGTACTACATCACTTGAAACAAAAGGTCAGGTTTTGACACTGATTCCTTGAAATCTTAGAGGTTTGCTAATAGTAAAAAAATACACCTCTTGTTATTTGTAATATGTTTGGTTATTTGTTTATTGTTGTACACGAATAGAATAACATTGTGTACCACATTTCCTGTCCAGATTTGTGACTGCGGGATTTCAAGAAACTACAATGCCAATATCAAGTTAAAAAACAAAAAATGAGCACTAATGAAATTTAAGTTGAGATATGAGATGGAAAAATTCGTCCTTGATTATTTACGGCAAATTTTCATTTTTGGAATTTAAAAAAAATCTTGTTCTGGAAAAAAAATCATGTAATTTAAATGGAACGAATGCACTTGATATTTACCGAGTTTTAAATTTCCACTTTGGTTAATTTCTCTTGAGGACGTTAACACTGGAAAACCTGCCTCGGTGGTCGCATGATCTAAGGCGTCACTCTTGAAATAGATTATACTGCCGATGACAATGAGATCGAACCGTGGTCAGGTGTAATGAGGGTGGTGTTCATAAATGGATTTCCACTCTCCTACTACGCAAATACGGGTACACTTCCTCTAAATTCAACCTTCCTCGTCCCTAGCTCATTAGCGTGATTGGTGCATATACCTATTACCTGAATATGAAGAAGACGCGACGCTAAAAAATAAACATCAGAAATATAATCAAAAGAGTTAAAGCAATAACAGCGATTGCAGTTTTTTTTCCTAAACCGGCCCCGTGGTGTATTGCACCTGGCTACTAGCTCAGGGGTCCCGGTGTCGATGCCCGGCTGGTACCTTGGGTATTTACCCCTTAAGGGGAATGATCCCGATGGCCACGAAGGTTTGGTTAGTAGGCTTAAGTTAGGTTAAGACTCACAATGACTCCATACCATCATAATCACTATCATCATCACATCATCTCATTACGGGGACGACGTGTAAGCAACCTCCTCTGGTGTACCCTGGCAATGTTCTGTGCCTAACACAATAGGTGACCGGACCTGGATGTCATATCTCTCCCGGACATATATACCATACGATAAAAACAAAATGTTCTCTCCTCATACTTATGTATTGGCAACAATGTTTGGTGGTTGAATGTTTCACTAACGTTGCGTCTGCTGTAGACCAGATATGTTAATATTTCACTATTATAATAAAAACCTAAACAAATAGGTACATGCCCTTCCCTTGGGATTCAATGATCTGAAATATTTCCCATATTAATAAAATGACGATATTGTGTATCTGTCATGAGCGTTGAGCGATATCTATCGCACCCAGAGGTCCGAAATTTAAATATTAGTAGCCTCTGTGCAAGAACATTTGCACCTCAAAACTGAAATTTTAAAATTTAGATTAGAGTTTTAAATTACTTAAAAACTATGTTGGGAGAATTTTCTTTCGGTTTGAAGCAAATTATTCGTTGCCAGGGGTAACCACGCACTTCATTGTGTGTTTACCACAGGAAACGCCGGGTACTACGGCTAGTCTGCAATAAAATTGTCAATATTTGTTTGGATTTTATTTTCAGTGTATTATCATAAATAAGATAACTAAATTAATTCTATGGTTGTCTTAAGTATTTTTTTCGTCCCCAAACCTCCTATTTGATGTCTTTGTGCCTAGGCTATTTATTATGTAATAGGCCCTAAGTGCCACTTCCGCCAAGCCAGCACCTACACCCTGATTTTAGAAAATTCAAATATATTTTTTCGCAGACAACATTGATAACATTTTACTATATATTATTTGTATTATTTTATAGATATTGATTGATATTATCAATCAAAGTGACAGCTACAAATAACATAACCTGATGTATGAATATATTAAAATTGTTTCATGAAATTTGGTAACTACTAGATTCCTACCAAAATCAAAGTTTACTTAAGCCTCGTCTACATAGTCTGCAAGCTCCATGTCCTTGGCTCCTTAATGGTCCTTAGCAATTTTAATTTCATCCAAACAGTCCGTATCCTTAATGACGTGATCGTGCCAACCAACAAGAAGGGAGACTTCGTCCATTAAAACTTTTCAAAAGAAAACCTACCCCAGCTAGGAGTAAGCAGACGATATTAAGCTAATAAATATAAGAACTGAAAATATATCTTTTTTTTTTTTTTTAAGACAAC
>CABFVZ010000318.1:500450-515080 GCA_902151445.1 Timema monikensis
GGGGGGGGGGGGGTTCATAAGGCTCCTTCATGTGACATGATGATACAACACCACCGTTTGCAACCAACTGCCAAAACGACTAGCGGGACGCGGGAAAACGCTGCAGTCCTGCGTTCGTTAGCAAATACGCGGGATTTACTCGCACCGATTAGTGCAATCCTTTATCCCGCAATTATATTACTTCACGCGAATTTCTCTCCCACGTTCCGTGTTGGTCCACGCAGGCCTTAGGTTTAATCATAATTAATATAGTTATATCATGAATTTAACTATAAAACTTATAAATAATTATTTTTTCTATATCTTGAAAATACAAAATTAATACATAAGAGCTTATACCTGTTTTCGGTTGTACACAAAGAAAATCATTATACTTTTAAAATTACTCTGAGGCTGCTAATATTTTGATTATAGGACTAGACCTATGTCTGAGATTATATTTAATGGTAGCTAAAATATATATATATTTAATCTTTCTGAGAGATTAGTATTTCCCAGAAAACGGTTTCCGAGGCTTTTAGATTTTAAGAAAAATATTTCCGCATTAAACCTCTATTTCATTTTCTATATGTTTCCATAGCAGCGGATCCTTGCGCTGCCATTGGTGCTTTCATAGGCATATAATTATTATTTACTAACCAGTGAATGGTCCTTAAGAAAATTAAAGTTGATCCAACTTCTACAGAGTGATACGGATTAAGGACTTACGAATCAGGAATTTTTAGACAGAACACACTGTTTCTGTGGCATCCATCTCTTACCGGACCAGGCACCTTACCGGAGTTTGTATATAGGGCCTTAGTAGGCTGCGAGCCTCTGCCCTGGAACAATTTCCTAGGGCGGTCTAGGTAAACGAGAAATTGCCGCACAGATGTTTAGCTCTAAGGCCTTGTTTATATTGCAAGCGATTTGGTTGGAGGCTAGAGGCTTGCGTAGTGAGAGCGCGACCCGAACGAACACGTGGTATTTAGTCTACGTGTGCATACTGGAAGCGGCTCGAGGGTTGCCGTGAACCCAGCCCTCTAGGGAACCTTCTAAGTGATTCGACTTGTCGGATAAAATTGAACCGCAGCCAGGCGGCAACCGTTCTGTGAACAACAATATAATTTATTTATAATTATGGATATTGAAACCCTAATTAGTACTGTATTCCAAAGAAGAACGTCATGGGACACCAGTATCGTCCTTCACAAGAATGTGGGAGTACTAAAAAAGGTTCTGGGAAGATATATGTGGAGAATTAAACATTCCAGTTTAGTTAAAGTATTGTTTATTATTGGCATTAATTATTATTAATATTAGAGAATAAACAGTCCATGTTAGTTAAATTAGTTTTATTGCATGAATTAATTAATATCTGAGGACTAAATATTCCAAGTTAAAGTATTTTTTTGTTATTATGTATTAAATATTAATATTAGAAAAAAAATTCTGGAAGGTCGTAGCAATTTGCCAAGGAACACTTCCTATTACGTTAAAGTAATTTAAGAAGGTGTCCCTGATTCGAACAGTATTATTCTGGAAATGATGTTATAATGTGTATGGTTGAGATATACCGATATTTAATATAGTTGGACAACTTAAATAAGTAGAGTCCTGCCCTTCTTTCTCAACGCTGTACTCAACGCACATGCTGCTTTTTGATTTTGTCAACTATTACAATGACCAAACTATTGTTTTGTTCTTTTTTGGGTGACCTGGTGGTCTAGGGGTAAGGTGTCAGACTTCTATGCTGGCGGCCGGGGTTCAATCCTCGGTCCCGGCAAAGATTTATCTGAAAACCAAACCCTTCCTTCACCTCTGACAAGACATCTTGTGAATGTGGGGAATGCCAGGCCGCCACCGTGGTTCGGATTCCACGTTAAGCTGTAGGTCCTCCATTTCATCTCACAATCATCCTACCATTACATATTAGCGTAAGTGCGTATAACCCGAACGGGTAGTAAGACGCGGTGCTAATAATAATAATAATAATTAATAATAATAATAATAATAATGTTCTTTTTTGTTTTCCTAACTAGATACATAATAAACTATAATACTATGAGATATAAATTTCTATTTTTAAACTGCTTCTAATAAAAAACTTACCTCAGCATAATAACAAGTCTTTGTTCAGCAGTAATCGGTTCTCTAAAATAAGATATAGTTTTTGTTACTCTTTCTTCTAGTTTAGAAAGTAAGAACTCAAATGACTCTATATTAATACGTAAATATTCCAAAAATGTATCATCATACAAGCGAACTTGACGATATAAGTTGTTAAATTCAACACGCTCTTATTAAATTCATGAACCGAGCAAGATCTATAAGCACAAGGCATATCATTGAGTTTTAGAGCTATGTTTTCGAGTGTAATTAGTTTCCTAGAGTGTTTTGACAGTGACATGATGAAACAACACACCTCAACACTGCTATTGACTCGACTAGACACTATTTGGACACCGCATCGCTTGCCGCTACCCACTAAGCAAGCCTCTAGCCTCCAAGCAAATCGCTTGCATTATAAACTAGGCCTATAAGGGTTCGACCAGACTAACAAGCGTGCGCGAGCAACTGTGGGGCTAAACTGGCGAGCGAGCGTGTGATTGGCAAATAGCTCTCGATAGTTGTTGACGAGGCGGCAAAGGTTTGAATTTTGGCTCAGTGAACTGAGGGTGGTTTTTGACAAGTGGTTTATGGTTGTGATTTTCCCATCCTCTCTCCACACTTATGGTGATTATTATTTGTAAAGGCCTACTTTGATTATAATATTGAAGTATTTTAACATATCAGATATATATATATATATATATATATAGAGGTATGGTTTATGATCTTACCAATTAAATTAGGCCGCTAGTAGCAAGTGTGCCAAACCTATCGATAGTAATAAAAATGTTAAAATGAGAAGTTTTCCTAGCACTCAATGAACCAACATACAATAATATTACCTAGCGCCTGTAAACTAGACTGTACCGGGTCGAGCGCGCGCTTTAAAAATATTATTATTATTAGCACCGCGTCTTACTACCCGTTCGGGTTATACGCACTTACGCTAATGTGTAATGGTAGGGTGATTATGAGATGAAATGAAGGACCTACAGTTTAACGTGGAATCCGAACCACGGTGGAGGCCTGGCATTCCCCACATTCACAAGATGTCTTGTCAGAGGTGAAGGAAGGGTTTGATAATCAGATAAATTTGTGCCGGGACCGAGGATTGAACCCCGGCCGCCAGCACAGAAGTTTGACACCTTACCCCTAGACCACCAGGTCACCGATAGGTTTATTATTAAAAAAATGTGTGAAAATGTGACATTATCTCATTTTCAACGAATTTTTAAGGATATTATTTGTGGAGCTAAGAGACTAGGCTTGATGAAAAAGAGCTCTAGGTTTTTCCTTCTTCTAACAAAACAGTAATTTTTTTTATTAGCTCACAAAATAAAATGTTAAGATATTTTAGAATTGACAGCGAGTTTTCTTTATTACCTTGAGCTAATAAGTTTCATAGTTTTATTTCACATTTTTCTTGTTGACATGACAAAGGAAGTTTGTAGGTGAAAGGCAAAGGGAGAATGGGCTTGAATAGAATAGAGTAGTTTTCGAAAACGACTCAGACCATTCTATTTTAATAGCTAAAGCTGTTCATCAGCTTCGATTTATGATGAAAGCCGTTATATTTTAGCAAAGTTGAACACCTGTCGCGAAAAGACAGAAGAATGTATCACTAACAAAGTTAGCCTAATCATGTCTTGCACTAGTATGTTTGTAAAAGACATAACACTTCTCAAATCCAATGGATACAACTGAAAATGTACTTTGTCTACTGCATATCTTTCGACAAAAGCTTTTATAACTCGTATATAGTCTTCTTATTTATATTTTTAATTATGCTTTGAAGATTTTGCTACCAGCGATGGTAAGAACTCCCTCGGCCTTCCTTTTATTATTGCCGCTAGCAAATATCTCTCTCTTTTTTAACATAACGAAGTAAATACTTCAATAAACAGGAGTAGAAGAGTTTACTTTCTTTTAATGATTTCCACGTATGTATAGATCCCCCCCCCCCACCCCTGACCCCACCTTTCTACGCCCTTGATAACTTGCATTATGCACCAACTACGGGGGAAGGTAAACTAGATCTGTGGGTACGCGAACAGAAAAGGTTGACTATCACTGGTCTAAAGAGGATGTTAATGGCTATGGATAAATTGCACCCACATTAACGTAAAAATATCATATGGAAAACCAACCCCAATTAAACCGGCTGAGATCTTAACGCTGACCTTACCAACAAACTAGACAAAATGAGACTAACGCCTTTATCTGTGTGTTAACTGAAAAACGAATACTACACCCAAGTTTCAGTGATTCCTGATGCACACGCTGGTGGGAATACAAAGGCGTAAGTCACATCTCGTCTGGTGTTTCGCCGACAGGAATGTTTGGTCTGTAATCTCAGCCAGGAGCTCTGGGGTGGGTTTTTTCTTAAATTTATTTTACACTCATACTCCACGCAAATGCGAGTACACTTTATATAAATTATATTTTAGCCTGCTCATATCGTGGTTGCTACAGACAAGGTAAACAAAGAAAACCTGAAAAAGTCAGGGAATCTTTTGATGTCAAGAAAAAAAGGGAAATGTCAAGGAGTTTGAATACTTGACCAATTCTGCCCCTAAACATTAAAACAAATGGGTGAGATTTGGCTTATCTATGTTAACAAAATGCATTTCCTAGATATGTTATATGGTTGTACGGGGTTTGACTTATAACACATTTACACGGAGACACAAACCGTCCCCGTGATATAGTGGTCTGTACAATTGGCTATGAGCCTAGCGGCTCCGGGTTCGATTTATGGCTGGTATTTTGGATCATTTTCCTGAGAGGGGACTGATCCCAACGATCATTAGGGTTTGGTTAATTAGACTTAAGTTAGGTTAAGACTCACATCAGCTCCAAAACTTCATCACATCTTCTCAGTGCGGGTACAACGTGTAGACAACCTCCCATGTTGTACCCGAGCAACGTTCTGTGCCAACAGAGAGGCGAATAGTCTACACATAGGGCGACTGAAACTGGATGTTAATGTCCTTATTAGTCATATATGTCACAAGTTAAAAAAAAGGAATACAAATAATAGGCAACACATTAGATACAGAAAAAATAACAAATTAGAGGAAGTATATGAAGCGTTAGCATGTTTTTTTTTTATAAAATGCGTCATCCTTTGTAATGTTATTGTTTTGCCCCTAAAGAATATGTGAGAGCATTGACAATAATATCGTCCTAATTTTATAAACGTATCTTATTTCATTTAAATTATAATCTAATACATGGCGCTTGAGGCACTTTTTCTTCCAAGAAGGTACACGCTACTGTAAGTGACGTCAGAGTATACCAGCCAAGTCAAGATGACAATATAAAGCTTTTAAATAATAACTTCCTCTTCTGGAAAGTTCGAATAGAGATTTTAAAATGTAACTTGAGTCATTTTCCGGCTCTCGAAGCTCCTAGTAAAACCGATATGTTTTTGTCTTGTATTTTAATTTTTTATAACACGACCTTCTTGAAGCTTCCATGAGTAATGGATATATAAAAATAATGGTGCAATGTACTAGCACTAGGAGTCCAGTCCTTGAAGTACTCGGACTGCATCTCCTGTCCGCGATCCCTACGATCGTACTATAGGTCGCGTAATAGTTCGCCGACGACATGATCTATTTTCTCTAGAAATAAACCGAGATTTAGAAATAAAAGCATGTCGACATAATAAGTGTGTATTAATTAACACAATATTCAAATCATCAGTAAACTCTTATAATTGGCGCTCGATCACGGGGCTATAAATACCAATTATCTCACAACATCAAAAACGGTACCGCTTTAATTAGTGCTCGACCACGGAGCAATTACCAGCTAATTAAACGATAATATCTCATCAATTGTGACCCAAGACAGGGATCCGTAAGTCTGAAACTTCATAATTGGCGCACAACGTAGGGACCCGTAAAACAGAACTCTTCAATTGGCGCCCAGCGAGGTGGTAGAGAAACAGAACTCTTTAATTGGCGCCCATCGCCGTGCAGTAATATTCCAGGAACGCTTCAATTGGCGCCCAACGTGGGGCAGTAATATTCCAGGAACGCTTCAATTGGTGCCCAACGTGGGGCGACAAAATACAGAAACGCTTCACGTTGTAATAAGTGAAAAAAATACATTCGCCAGGAAAAATTATGAAAAGTTTAAGTCAGATTTTTTTCATTTTTTTATTTTTGTTTGGAAAATATGGTAGAGTCGGGGAATTATATAATAAAATTTTTGTATCAACCCTGCACCTATACAAAAGTAGTGACAATATGATAGCCCGAACGGTAGTAAGACACTGAGAAAATAAAATAAATCAGTGGTTGGAGACGTCGAGCCAGAAGCCAGGAAGATTATTGAAAGAACTAACGTTTGTAGCTTGCTCTTTAATGTGAGGTGGAAGGTGACGCGAAAAAACGCCAGTGTTTTTAGAAGTTTTTATAGCAAAGGATTTTTTTAGTCAAGATAAATCAAATAATTCTCCGATACAAACATATATTAATTTTATTCACGCAGCCGCCTCGGTGGCGTAGTTGACTAACGCCCTTGTCGTGTTGAGCTCGACTGCTGAGGACGGGGAGATCGAGATTTGAATATCTTTCGGGTGAACTGGGAGTGGTTTTTCCTAAATGATTTTCCACTCTCTCTCCACGCAAATGCGGGTTCACTTCCTCTAATTCAACCTTCCAAATTCCTAATCCATTAGTGTAATTAGTACTTAAAGCATATAACCCGATTGGGTAGTAAGACGCGGTGCTAAATATTATATTATTTATTCACGTGACTAAACTTGTTGAACATCTGTCAAGTGTGTCAAGCAATGTATTAATGACTTATATATAGCCTTTCCTATTCATTAAAAAAGTTCCTCACTTAATGGCGCTATGCTCATTACAGATAGTCAACAAATGCTGATATCACCACGTGTAGAACATTAGGCTCTATATTTCTACTGAAGCAATATTTGATTTATTTTGGTTAAACTAAGTTGTGCTAAAAAATTTCCGAAACACTGGCTTTTTCTCGTGTCCTCTTTCACCCCACCGTAAGAATCATGAAAAATGAACTTACTGCACCCAACTGAAAGTGAACACTGACCCAGTCAGCACGTATTGGTAATACTTTGATGTTCTAACAGATTCAACACAACAAACACTGATGAGACCAACCCACCTCCTTGACGAGTTCTAACCGATGAAAAACAAGCACTGATGAGACCAACCCACCTCCTTGACGAGTTCATAACAGATGCAAAATAACAAGCACTGATGAGACCAACCCACCTCTTTGACGAGTTCTAACCGATGCAAAACAACAAGCACTGATGAGACTAACCCACCTCCTTGACGAGTTCTAACCGATGCAAAACAACAAGCACTGATAGGACCAACCCACCTCCTTGATGAGTTCTAACCGATGCAAAACAACAAGCACTGATGAGACCATCTCCTTGACGAGTTCTAACCGGTGCAAAACAACAAGCACTGATGAGAACAACCCACCTCCTTGACTAGTTCTAACCGATGCAACACAACAAGCACCGATGAGACCAACCCACCTCCTTGACGAGTTCTAATTGATGAAAAACAACAAGCACTGATGAGACCAACCCACCTCCTTGACGAGTTCTAACCGATGAAAAACAACAAGCACTGATGAGACCAACCCACTTCCTTGACAAGTTCTAACCGATGCAAAACAACAAGCACTGATGAGACCAACCCACCTCCTTGACGAGTTCTAACCGATGCAAAACAACAAGCACTGAATAACCGATGAAAAACAAGCACTGATGAGACCAACCCACCTCCTTGACGAGTTCTAACCGATGCAAAACAACAAGCACTGATGAGACCATCCCACCTCCTTGACGAGTTCTAACCGATGCAAAACAACAAGCACTGATGAGAACAACCCACCTCCTTAATGAGTTCTAACCGATGCAACACAACAAGCACTGATGAGACCAACCCACCTCCGTGACGAGTTCTAACCGATGCAAAACAACAAGCACTGATGAGACCAACCCACCTCCTTGACGAGTTCTAACCGATGAAAAACAAGCACTGATGAGACCAACCCACCTCCTTGACGAGTTCTAACCGATGCAAAACAACAAGCACTGATGAGACCAACCCACCTCCTTGACGAGTTCTAACCGATGAAAAACAAGCACTGATGAGACCAACCCACCTCCTTGACGTGTTCTAATTGATGAAAGAACCGATTGATATTTTAACACATAAAGGAAGGAAAGACCACAATTTTCTTATATTTCTGAAATTTCCACGCGTTGTATGCCACCAGCTTCGCTTTATTAAGACAGACACGTTACTTATTTGACGACTCACGGCTCTATTGCTCGATAATCCCGGTACTTTAACGAACTAGGTTTGGAATTATAAAACGGTTCCTCCAAACTGGCGGCTCATTATTTATTCACAGAATATGTTCACCTACAGTGAGATTCAAGAGAATAAGGGGGATGTTCTTGAGTATAAAATATTAGAAAGGAAGTGGAAGGACATTGAGTGAATATTTAATGTTGTTCTGTTTAAATCAGTCTGCCGGCTAGAGGGATTAGCTTAAGCATGGGTCCTGATTTATCATCGGCTACTGAGGCGGTATGCGATTACTTTGAACAATAATTGAATCAGTCTTCAGAATAGTTTTCTGAACTAAAAATATTTCCCACGGTTGTTTTCTTAAAGTTCTATAAATTTCTTCTTTGGGAAGTTTCAGTACTAAATAAATATTTGCCCACCATTTTTATTTCTTGGATAAGAAACTCTGCCTCTATCGAATTCATTTAAGAAATAATCGGAGAATGACGTTCCCATCCGCAAATTATGTGTATTTTGGTTATTTTGGCTCTTCTCACCCGGAATGAAATGTGTGCAACGTTTACGGAACTTAGGTTCAAAATTTACTGAGTGTTTCCTTTAAAACAGAAATCTCAATTTTTTCCCTTATATTTAAATGAGTTTGATTATTGACTCATCACAATGTGTATATGTTGTAACGGCCGTGATTGGCGCAGTGACGAAAGAGATTCACACCTCCACCACCCTTTCCAATATTTGTACTTTTAAGGGAAAGTCCCCATCATTATAAAATGTATAGTAGTGGACTAGTTTGACTAAATAGTCAAGTTACTTCACACGTGCAATGTATGTCCTTATTAAACAGACTGATCTAGCTTTGCATTTGTACGGGTATAAGCGTTGCAAGCGCAAGCTCATAATGCAAGGTAGGCCTATTTTCTAGCATTCTATGTCACTTTAATTCATACTTGAGAAACAATTGGTCTTAAGTACGATTAATCCAGTGTCTGTGTCACGCATATAGATGTTTTGGACAAAAGCAGAATGTATGATATTATTAAACAAGCTTATATTGATTGATGTAACCTTACGTAAGTTACGTTTCTCAGCTCACGGAGGTAACCCAAGTAGTGGAGCTGTGTTGTAATATCCCAATTCGTGGCGTCAAAAGTTTCGCGGTTGGGTGATAAGACTTAGGCCTATTATTATTATTATTATTATTATTATTTAAGCACCCCGTCTTACTACCCATTCGGGTTATACGCTTATATATTACACTAATGGTTTTAGTGATGGTGGATGTTATATTTAGATAAAGTGTTCCCGCATTTGCATGGAGGGAGAGTGGAAAACCATTTTGGGTAAAATCATCCTCAGTAAACCCGACCGAGTTTCGAACTTCGATCTCCTCGTTCATCAGCAGTGTAGTCTACTGCTGGAGTGATGCCTTAGGCCATGCGTCCACTGAAACTGGTGATTTAATATCCATATAAATTGTAATAATTTCAAAACATATCAATTATTCCTTTAATTAAACATGATAATAAAATTCCTCAATTAATATGTCCGCTATCGCACATAATAAAATGTCAAGCTGGGTTACCCGGGCTATCACGGTGAATTGGATTACTAAAAGTCAGATCAAATCGCCCGACGCGGAATAAAAGTGTTAACACCATAAAGTCCCAACAGAGAGTGGGGTGAGCTACCGTGGGAAAAGATGTACCTTGCATAAGATTTCGGTGACCTGTGGTCTAGGGGTAAGGTGTCGGACTTCTGTACTGGGCGTCCGGGGTTCAATCCTCGGTCACGGCACAGATTTATCTGATTACCAAACCCTTCCTTCACCTCTGACAAGACGTAAATTAATCACAACTTGTGAATGTGGGGAATTCCAGGCCTCCACCGTGGTTCGGATTCCACGTTAAACTGTAGGTCCTCCATTTCATTTCACAAATCACCCTACCATTACACATTAGCGTAAGTGCGTATAAACCCGAACGGGAGGTAAGACGCGGCGCTAATAATAATAATAATAATAATAATAATAATAGTAAGGTTGAATTTAGAGGAAGTGTACTCACATTTGCGTCGAGGTAGGGTGAAAAACCATTTAGGAAAAACCACCGTCAGTACACCCGACCGGCTTAGAACCCCAATCTTCCCATATTCCGGCAGTCTAGTCTTTTGCGATAGTAGCGCCTTCGACCATGCAGCCACCGAAGCGGGTATAGAGAATTTCAAAATGTAGTGTAATTTTGAATATTTTAGAATACTAAATTTATTATGTATGAATTTAAGGGGAGGCTAAAACAATGATATTACACCGTAGTTAATGAAAGAAGATAAATGTTTGGTAAATATTTGGAATCGATTTAAAATTAGTAATAAAAAATTCATATTCGACTCAGACTCAGACTCAGAATTTGACTAACAAAAGCCCTCCTCCATTTTTTTTTGTATCAGATTTTAGAAATAAGTTCTTAATTTTTCCAAGACATCTTTGAGAACCAAAATGAGCCCGAGGAAATCAAAACTTGTTTCATCCCCGTCCTCCCGATTGTTGTGTGTGATGTAGGGGAGTGACTCGCGTGCTAATTTTGAACACCACCAGACCAGTCGTACCAACAAGACAAAAAACAAACGAACGGTGCACGTGCGCTGTAACAACTCGACACCGTCTTTCTTATTCAAGATGGTGGTGGAGCGATGTATCTCGCAACCTTTATATTTGAGGAGAATGTCAAAAATAGCCCGGTTCTGAAGTAACAATAACGACACTGGAGATTCGATTACAAAGACTCCTATTTCGGTCAACCAGGCTGGCCCATGAAAAAGAGAGTTAATTTTACTAAAGATGTTTTGTTTTTTGTTCCTTTTATCTGTTTCCAACTTTTTATATTGAACGAATGTGATCGAGATCTCTCAAATTTTAATATTCCCACTTCGATTTAATTTCTTCTAAGTACGTTAATATCAGACATAAAATTATCTAAATATGATAAGCACTCAAATCGATTCTAGTCCCCTTTTCACACTCACGACTACCTTTGACTACAGCGCTTTGGTGGATGAATGCAAAAGAGTCGAATCTCCCAGGTCTGCTCTAGATCAGATATGTTGTAATCAAACCTTTACAAATACATCCCTCTCTGCCTTTCCGTTATGGTTCGATAATATTGAATTGCTATTAAAATTCCCCCTATTAACATTTGCCGAATATTATTCATCTCTATTTGTTATGAATGGAAATAAAGAAGGATGACCAAAGCCTTGTCTACATACTCTCTAACTTATTATCATTATATTTCTTATTATTATTAATATTATTAATGAGGTTAAAAGGCACGTCAATCCACTAGAGTCATTAGCGCCGTAATACATACAAACGAAATTAAAAACAAAATACTAGTACTGTGAACAGCAGACCTTTAACCCGCCATTAAAAAAATGCTAGATACCATACATCATGCTAAGAGTTTTAAAAAAAATCGTTATTAGGGTCTTAAGATTTCTCTTCTGATTTAAAGATTAAATTAATATCTATTATAATGTCTCCTTGAATTTAAAGTTGATATCTTTCTTTAGGGATCAAGTTAGACAGAAGACAAATTAATACTATATTGGTAAGTACATTATGTTTATAGAAAATAAATGTTTTTCACATGTTTTATAACGCTATTCTCGCAATTTATTTCAATTTTTTTTAATGTGCTCTAGATTGCTTAGAACTATACATTCAAATACTTGAGATGAGCAACTAAAAAAAACCACCTTTGAGTGACCACCAAATTGAAACAGATAGCCAGATTGAAAAACTCTGCAGATGCATCGTTTCGCCTTGGTTCATAGAATAGCCCTGCTAAATTACGTTGAAATTGGTCGACGCATTTAGCAGTTATCGCGGAACAAATAGACAGATTTTTGAGTGAACGACATCTTAAAACGGTTAACCAGATCGAAAAAAAACAAACATGTACAGTACGTAACTGCCGAACTCGTGGACCATTATTTTAACTGAATTTGGCAGGGATATTCATTGAACCTAGGTTCAACAATGTACGTATTGTACGTACGTACGTACATACATAGTTTTTAATATGGCATTTCAAAATGGCGATAGTTCAAAATGTTTTTCGTTTAATAGCTCACCACAAGTTCCTAGCACGTGTTATTTTAAATTTTTATGTAAAGCCTGTGACGTGTTTAACCGCCATAACCCTCGATTATTCTCTATGAATAAATAATTAAGGAGAAACATCAACTTCGAATCCAAGGAGAAAGAATAGGAACTGTTTTAACTTAAAATCCAAATAGAATGGTTAAGACTATAGAAAGGATAAGAACATCATATAATTATTAGCAAGAGGTATATAGTTTTTTTAAATAGAGGCCTACTGTTCAAATAACTGTCAGTTTAATTATTGGTTTTACGCCACGTGTCACTCACAACTTGTTTGGACTATATCGGAAAAAGTTAATTACACTAATTTGCGTGGAGAGAGAGAGAGAGAGAGAGAGAGAGAGAGAGAGAGAGAGAGAGAGAGAGAGAGAGAGTAGTAGACAATTTGATAAAACCTCCCGCAGAACACCCGGCTGTTATTAGAATCCCAACCTTCCAGTCAACAGAAACCAGACAAAAAGATCTTTACATTTAAACTGAAACCAAGGTTTCATAGTTTACCACCTTTCTCACTCACACACCTAGCGATATTATCAATAGGATGGAAGGATACAAAGTTCAAGGACCATCAGGATATCATAAGATACATTTGTGTTAAGACCGGATACCCGGCTCCATGAACATCAGGATATCATAAGATACATTTGTGTTAAGACCGGATACCCGGCTCCATGAACACCAGGATATCATAAGATACATTTGTGTTAAGACCGGATACCCGGCTCCATGAACACCAGGATATCATAAGATACATTTGTGTTAAGACCGGATACCCGGCTCCATGAACACCAGGATATCATAAGATACATTTGTGTTAAGGCCGGATACCCGGCTCCATGAACACCAGGATATCATAAGATACATTTGTGTTAAGACCGGATACCCGGCTCCATGAACACCAGGATTTCATAAGATACATTTGTGTTAAGGCCGGATACCCGGCTCCATGAACACCAGGATTTCATAAGATACATTTGTGTTAATACCGGAAACTCTCCATGACTTGTAAGTCTAAGGAAATATGTTTCACAGTTTAATGTTAGTCTTCACCCTCAGTTTAAACACCATTTCATGCGTTGAGCTTGCTCAGTTTGTCAAATCATGGAGTATTAATAGAACATGAAAAGCTTCAAACATCTTTCAGGGAAATTAAACACGAGCAGACATATCACTCGCACTACACTATACCTCAGAATGAAATATTATTCACACTACGGTGTTTGCCGCTGCAGATGGCCGCCAAACATAATCCTAGCTTTGATATATTTGTATCTAAATATGGCCATTAAAGAATATAAAATCAAAGCAAGATCATGGGCTAAACTATGGATATATATGTTACGGGTAATGTGCGAAATTTGGATAATGTCGAGATTAGCCGGTAGATGTCAGCATTATCCAAATGCAGTGGAAATAGTCACAAATAGAAAGTAATTTATCTCATTTACGACCTTAACCGGTTGATATTGACATTACCCACCATGACTTGGTTAACTTTGAATACTATTTGTAAAACTAAACGAGTTTCAATACGGATTTTATTTTTGAACAATATTTTAAAATTGGACAATAGTTTGGATAGTAGCAGTGCACTAACATTTGAAGTGGCATATTTTATGCTTTATTTTCCACTAACCTAACCTAACTTAGATTAACCTAGCCTAACCTAACTAACCTAACCTCATCCATAGAAATTGCCGCTATCCTTGTGCGGGTGGATAGTGCCGATATTATCTGGATAAAGTTCAAAAAACATTATTCAATCACCTCTCACTCAACATTATCTACGTTCGGGCTATATGCAGCATATACGTAGGTCTACTAATTACGCTTATGTTCTAGGAATGAGGAAGGTTGAATTTAGATTAAATGCACTCACACTTGCGTGGTGGAAGAGGGTAAAACCACCTGGGATAAAGCACCCTCAGTACACTGTAATGCAATAGATTTGACCCTAAGGAGTATTTGAAAGCATTGACCATTTATCATTCTAATTATCTATATATTAAAAAATATTTTACATATAATTAAACATATTTTACTTTATT